>JAJOOJ010007816.1:0-15771 GCA_029582625.1 Solanum boliviense | reverse complement strand
CCAACCCTCCCAAGTCCCCCCAAACAGTGCAGACAATAATGCAGACAGAGATGTTGATTTTACTATTTTTTTCGGACGATCAAACCTTGTATGTTTAATCTGGAATGCAAGTTCGATTGAACCACCTGTGTATAAACCACAAGAGAACTTATGGGATAGAATAGTAATCTGGGGGAGTTAACTATCCCGTTGGACATACAATTAGAAGAACTAATAAAATATTCAACTAGAAATTAAAGAGGCATCACTGTAGGAACATGAACTGGAAAGTCTTGAATCTCATCAGTTCATGGATTTTTCTCCAGATCCTTAGGATTAATAGTTTTTAGGGCATGCCAAACATCACTGTTACATTTGAAACCTAAGCCAAAACCTATTTGCCATGCTCTATCACCTTTTTTAATCCTACATTTGGCCTTAGAGTAGGCCAACTCATACCACAGTGAGCTACTTGATGTGTTTCATACCACATACATCTCTGCTAACCACCCTCACCTTTGTTCATTCATTTGCAGCTTGATATTAAAGTACTAAAAATCAAAATGAGGATGACCCTACTAATACAATAGTCAATACATTTCTATATATCAGCATTCAATGTTTCTCTCGAACTGTACTCATATTAAACAACATTAATTGCAGATTTTTCGTTGGTAATAACTTGGATGCCAGTCAATTCAGTGATAAGGAAACTAACATGCTGGCAATTTTATGGCAGAAGTTATCCAAACCATTGGAGTGGTGGTTATTATGGGTATACACCAGGATATGATGCCTATGGTTATGCCCAACCTACTCAGGACCCAAATATGTCCTATGCAGGCTATGACGGATATGAGAATTATGCGCAATCTCCATATCAACAACAAGTAAATTGAGTCCTACTAATGAATGTCTTCATTTGATAGTAAATATCTACAGAAACTATCTAATGGTAAATATCTACAGCCACTGCCACATAGACCAATGAAGAAGAAGCTAGTGTGAAAAAGAGCATTTAACCAAGAGCTAGCAGAGGATAAGGACATGGTAGAGGGACTATTGAGACAGAACTATCATGTCAGGAATTAAAAGCCTTCTTATAATAAAATAAAGTTGGGTATATTCTTACTTACTTGGTCAGCAGAAAAACAGTTGTCATTCAGTTGAAACAGGCGATATTGTAGGTGGTACATTTGATTGTTGAGCATCAAAGAATTATTTCATCTTCATTATTGCTTTCATCTCATCTTCTAAGGTAGACAAACGATCATTCAAGGATTTGTTTTCCTCATTCAAAGATTTGTTTTCTTCATTCAAGAATTTGTTATCATCTCGAGTTGACCGTAGCGCAGACAATAGTTCACCCTTTGAAGAAGTTTCACCTTTCAAATTCTTTTGCCTTTACTCCACCCCCAAATCCAAATACATGGCTACGAGTTTGTGGTCCACAACATTTTTCATCAATCTCTATACTAGATAGAGATGGATCTTCTTGAACTATTTCCTCAAGTTGAGCCTACAACATATATAAAAGGACATTTTCTATCAAAACACATAACAATTCCAAGCCGTTAAATTATTCAATTTACCAAACGTACGTGTTTTTCAATTGCTTCAGGTTCAACAAGCTTGTTATCTTTCTTACGAGTCTCAAAGAAAATAGTCGCCAAATCTGGTGGATTGCCATCTTTACCACCCTTAACATCAAAGTCAAACACGTCAAATAACACAAACCTCGTAAATACTTCATCAAGGAAAATATTTTTTTAACAATACCTTTTGATAAATAATCTCTCGAATAGGTTTGCTACCAATATGATGAAGCATCTTTAGCTTATATCGGTTTGTTGCATTCCTGATGCTTCTTGCCTATATTTGTGAAACAATAATCTTAATTAGAATAATTATAACAAAATTACTTATACATAAGGCATCTCATGTCTCAACAAGATTCAAGGTTGTTTCCAGGTAATAAACTTAAGCAGTATACATACCTGAAAACTTTCAGAAGTAAAATGTTCCTTTACTAACCATTCCCATTCTTTTTTGTCTATTCCCCTTGGGATATTTTTCAGAGACTGTTGAATGGGCTTATCCTTCACATATTTTGCATGTAAGTGTCCTCTCCATTTGTTCCATAACTCATTCATCCATCCAAAGATATGATCACGATGATCATTCATGTCAACAGCCTCAAATTTGAGCTACGAAAATTGGGACATGAGTTGAGTTATTACCAAGGGAGAAGAATCAAGAAAGGACAATAAAATGAAAAAGATATGTTCTTCTAGTATAATAAGCAGCAGTTCTAAAGTAAATAAAATAAAAAGACTAGGAAATTTCATTAGATGTAGTTCTTTTACTATCCTCGTTCCTTTAGGATGTTAATTGTGTAAGATTAAGGATCACTTTTCTTGCTTTTTAGAACACTTCTCATTTAACTGTTAAGCAATAAATAGAGCATAACAGAAAAAGCAATACAAAGTAGAGAAAGAAATTGCAAAACTGAAAGAAAAAACTAGAGAAGATTATATTGCACAATAGAAAAACACAAAACAGGGGACATTGCAGAACAGATTTGTTAGACAAATATTATAGGCAGATCCTGTCAACTTATGTTAATGAAAGATTTGAATGGAGCTAAATTTTGTTACCTCAACAGCTGCCCATATGTGACTTCACTTTTCTGGCTTAATATCACTCCACGAGCTTACTCCCAACGGACATATATTACGATCACGAACAATTTTTCCTAAATGCCTCGAAAATAATTTGCTATTTGTTCCAACAGTTCGATTATTGTAAAATATTACTTTAAGCTTTTCTCCATTTTCAAGTGAAGCAACTTCTTTGCACACGTTGCTCCCTCGAACTCTTCTTACCTTTGTAGGATTAGATGAACCTACATTGCATAATTTAGTAAGAACTATAGCAATCAAATTCAGCTTTATAAATTAATAAGATATGGATTGAAAATATCACACCTTTTTCAATTGTTTGAGAGTGTTCCATAACCTGATCAATAGTTTGCATATCCTTTTTCTCAAGAATTATTTTATCCATTATTTGCATTTCTTGACTAGACAACATGGCCGAATTCGCTCTTGTTCTTTTAGAAGGAGTTTCTGTATGTTGATTAGCATAAAGAGCACTCTTGTTAATACATCCCACCTCAGATTCAGAAGCCATGTTGTTGTTATGTTTCATTCACATTCCTTGACTAGTAAAAAAAGTAGAGCTTTTAGGTCCTTGTCCTCACCCTTTCCCTATAGAAGCTGGATAAATCAAATCATATTACCAATACTTTAGCATAGTGTTTCAGAGATGAAGAAACTGAAAAAAAAAATTGACAAGTACTTACAGAGAAGATTAGATTGTTAAATACAAAAAACATAGCGTAATAGAGAAATTTAAAAAAAGAACTACATCTGGAAAGTAAGGAACTGAAAATAGCTCAAAGGTATTACAGACAAACTTGAACTTTTATTTGAAAACATAGCAGATTTCCAAAAATCTTACTTGTCTAGACTTCTTGACTGTATTGCTTACCTAGATTAATTGATGCATGAGCTGAGGGGTTAGTTTGCTTGTTCTGTTTCTCAAGATCGATGGAATTCTTAGGTATCGTTGGCATTCCTTGACTAGTAAACAAAGTAGAGTTTGTAATTCTTTGTCCTCGTCCCTTCCCTACACAACATGGAGAAAACAAATCATATTATCAATACTTTATTCCTTTTGAGAGCGAGAAGCTGTAAGAAATATGAAAACAAGTTTTCAGCATATCAAGTATGTTTTATCCTCTTCTTTAACTAGAACAAGTTTAAGACGGAAATGGTGGTTGCTCTTTGGGGAGCTACGATGTGCTACATCTGGAAAGTAAGGAACTGAAAATAGCTCAAAGGTATTGTAGACAAACTTGAACTTTTATTTGAAAACATATAAGATTTCCAAAAATATTACTTGTCTAGACTTCTTGGGTGTATTTCTTACCTAGATTAGTCAATGCGTGAGTTGAGGCGTTAGTTTGCTTGTTCTCTTTCTCAAGATCAATGGAGTTCTTAGGTATCGTTGTCATTCCTTGACTAGTAAAAAAAGTAGAGTTTGTAAGTCCTTGTCCTCGTCCCTTCACTACACAACATGGAAAAAACAAATCATATTATCAATACTTTAGAAGATTATTTTTGAGAAACATAACTCTTAGTTGGCAAATTTCTTACTTGTTTCAATTTCTTGGATGTACTGATTAACCAAATCACTAGATTGAGAAACATAACTCTTAGTTGACAAATTTCTTCTTTCAGCCAAAGATTTAAGCCCTCGTCCTCGTCTTTTTCCAATAGCACCAGGTGCGACAAATGTATATCTGATAGTACTCTTCATAGATGAGTCAACCTCATTTTTAGTCTTCAATGGTTTCATCTTGAATCTGAAAAAAGAGCCAAAAATTAAATAAAATAAAAAATTGCGACAATGTAGGAATAAAAGAAATCATGTCATCGTAAAGTGTAATAGTGAATATATTAATTCATAAAAATATACTTCACCTCATTAGTTCTTTTACATTTCTTTTGTGAATGACTTCCTAACTCTACAATATCATCATCCATTTGTTCCACAATCTCATAGGAATCACGAGGTTGAGTCTTTCTCACTACTTGCCAACCTTTGTTGGAATTATCATTAGCATAAAACACTTGAGATGCTTGGTCCGCTAAAACAAATGACTCATTTGTTTCCAAGAATCTATCCGGATTAACATTCACGAAATCATACTCATCTTTCTTAACTCCTTTTATTTCATCATACACATCAAACCAATTACAACGAAATAAAGTCACTCTTCTATCCATGACAAATTGCAACTCAATCACATTTGTTAAAACTCTATAGTAATCAAAGTTCTCACTATCTTTATCATTCTCACCCAATACAACGACACCATAATTTTGAGTCTTTAACTTTTTATCATAATCTTCAACATGAAATCTATAACCATTAACAATGTAACCATTAGAATGCGTTGAATATCGGGTAGGACCACGTGAAAGCGAGAGAAGATCTTTCATGATACGACTAGAATCTCCTTTATGCAATTGTGCAACCTATCATCACAATTAGGATGTTACATTAGAATGACTATTACAATATTAAAATATCAAATTTTAAGTTTATGTATTACTCACCCTATCTTTAAACCATTCAATAAATTGTCGATTCCATTCTACATCAGAAAAGTGGCGAGCATTCTCATGAGTTTGTGCAAACTCCCTACAAAATTGAAGTGAACCATAAATTTCAAAAAAGAAATAATCCTATGGAAATAATAATGAGAAGATATGAAATAACTCTCCATACTCGAGATATGGTAAGACTTCATCGCAATTTTTCAATATGTATATGTGTGCTTGTTCTAATTCATCTGCTTCAAGCTCAAATGGAGTTTTAGCTCCTAGAGTTTTTCTGGGCTGACAGAATAGTGATAAACCTCCATTAGATTGCTTTAAACCCCCATCATAATTTCGTTCAGGCCGATTAAATTTTGTGTCAATTCTATGTAGATACCTTGAACATAAGGTCATACATTCATTTGCAATGTAGCCCTCTGCAATACAACCTTAAGGACATGCCCTATTACCAATGAAAGATTTTAGAAAATATAACCATCGTTCCACAGGATACATCCATCGATAATGAATCGGTCCAGCAATCTTAGCTTCAGTAGCTAAATGAACAAGTAAGTGAACCATGACATCGAAAAATGAAGGTGAGAAGATCTTTTCTAACTTGCACAGTGTAATGGGAATTTAAGCTTCAATATGTTCCAAGTTATCAATTCTCAACTCCTTTGATCCAAGAATACAAAAAAATAAAGATAGCTCAATAAGAGGTTCACAAAATTCTTTGGACAACATACCAAGAAGTGCAAGAGGGAGTAGATGTTGTAGAAGAATATGGCAATCATGACTTTTCAACCCAGATATCTTGTGATCTTTCAGGTTCACACATTGAGAAATATTAGATGAAAATCCATCAGGAACCTTTAGATTCTTTAGGAAAAGGCATAACCTGTGCTTATCTTCGGGAGATAATGTGTAGCATGCATCTGGAACTTCAATTTTCTCCCCCTTTTGGATAGGATGCAATTCTGGCTTAATGTTCATTTCTTGCAAATCTAACCGAGTATTAATTGTGTCCTTGGTCTTTCCTTTGACATTCATGATTGTCCCCATAATATTATCACATATATATTTTTCAATATGCATAACATCCAAATTATGTCGCAACAACAGACTCTTCCAATATGGAAGTTCAAAAAAGATACTTTTTTTGTTCCAATTATCCTTTCGATTTTCATGTGATATCTTCTTCCTTTTCTTTGGATCCTTTGATAATTGTAGCCTTTCAAGATCCTGCACTTGATTAAGTATCTCAATACCAGAATGCATTTGTGGCGGGGGTCTTCTCTCTTCTGTACCATCAAATGACTTTTTCTCATTCCTCCATTTGTGATTATGAGGAAGGTAACGCCGATGACCCATATAACACTGCTTCTTACCATTAGACAATCGAGTTGATGAAGTGTTTTTATTGCAACATGGACATGCCAATTTTCCTTTTGTACTCCATCCAGATAAATTTCCATATGCTGGAAAGTCATTGATGGTCCACAACAAAGAAGCATGCAACTTAAAGTTCTTTCTAGCCGACGCATCATAGGTCTCAATACCAACTTCCCACAATTCTTTCAATCCCTCTATTAAAGGCTGAAGATATGTATCAATTACATCTCCTGGGCCATTTGGACCTGGAATAAGCATTGACAAAATAAAATTTTCTTGTTTCATGCACAACCAAGGTGGTAAATTATAAGGAATAAGCACTACTGGCCAAATGCTATGTGAGGTTTTTGAATTTCGGAATGGCTGAAATCCATCACTAACAAGTCCAAGTCGAACATTACGAAGCTCAGCCGCAAATGAAGGATAAAGTTCATCAAATGACTTACATGCCGTTGAATTAGCTGGGTGCCTCATTATTCCATCATCAACTCTTTTATCCTTATGCCATGTCATAAGAGTAGATGTCTTTGTAGACATAAACAACCTCTGAAGTCTATGCTTTAAAGGAAAATAGCGTAAGCTCTTTGATGCTAACTTTTTTCCTTTTTTATTCCTTGTTTCTCCGCTATGTGTAGCTATCTTCCATCTAGACGCCCCACAAACTTTGCAAGAATCGAGTTGGCTATCCTCCTTCCAGTATAGCATGCAATCATTAGTACAAGCATCAATTTTGTTGTAAGAAAGGCCGAGTTCTTTAATTATCTTCTTTGCCTCATAATATGAGTTTGGCAAATTAGCGTCGTACGGCAACAACTCCTCTTTCAACATTTTCAATAACATTGTAAATGACGCATTACTCCAACGACCCATACTTTTGATGTGAAGCAGTTTAATCAAAGAAGAAAGCTTTGAAGCTTTGGAATTTTGATATAGAGGTTGCTCGAAATCCTTCAATAAGTTGTAAAATCTTTTTGCTTCAACATTTGGTTCCTTCTCAAGTAAATCATCACCATTTGTGTGTGTAGTTCCCCCATCAAGATTAGGATATAAATCCCTCAACAGTTCTTCTACTTCATCCTCACTATCACATTCTTCTACTTCATCACCATCTTCAGATTCAAATTCAAATTCAGATTTTGACAATGGCTCGCCCAAACGTTCTCCATGGTGATACCAAAAAGTATAATTCTTAATTATTCCATACACTTGCAAATATGTCTCAATTGTTTTACAAGTTCCTAAAATTGTATTGTAACATTTGACACATGGACATCGTATTTCATATTCTTCTCCTGTTTTTTGAAAAGCATAATCCAAAAACTTTTGCACGCCTACTAAATAGGTTTCATCGAGCCGATGGTCAACTAGTTGCATCCATTGCTTACTAGGAGCCATAACCTTGAAAAGTACATAAAAGTTATATTAAAAAAGATAAAGGAAAAAAAATACTAAGATCTATACAACTTGTTATAATTAGATGCACAAAACAGAAATGTGTGTTATGATTGATACACCACTGGTTAAAACGTATACTACTTGTTTAAAGGCATTATTCATGGTGTTCCATTTAACTCATTTTAAGATAAGATAGATGGAGTATCTAATTATCTAATTGGGAAGCTTATTGTACAGCTCACTCAAATCACATGTGACTTTTTGGATTCCAAAATTGAATGAAATGCATTTTTTAACAAAAAAATAACCAGATTGCACTAAGAAACATAAAATACTACTTATTTTAAAACATGTTATCTTCAATAGGTTTGTACTTGCACAAAATAGTCGCTTGTGATTAAAAAAATTCTTATTGGTAGTCGTTTGTGATTAAAAAGTCTTTTCTCATAACTAACTTATCCTAAAGTTAAGAATGACTTAATCTCATCCTCAAACTAATACATAAAGAAAGAATCAAGAAAACTAGTAATAACAAAATTATCAGATATGCAGTTGTGCAAATATAAGTATACAATGGTACCTTGATGCCTAACATTAAGTTAAATTTTAGGCTCAACTCGGCAAGACTTGATTCGGGTGAAAAACATTCAGCTAATACCACTGAATATACTATATTTTCATAGGTGACGTGGCTGCTAATTTCAAATATTACATGTTTCAAAAGATATTCAGGGTCAACTATTCCTCAATCAATGGAATTCAGGATCACTTTCACACTATGATTGAGATGAATCGAAAATTTTGCTCCACTAGGCATAGACACATTAGTTCTGCAGCTAACAAGAAGAATGTCGGAGGCCAAACACAGACTTCATATCAAAATGAGGAACTCAAATTACTGCACCTAAAGTTATATGACTATTTTCATTATATGATTGAAAAGAAACTAGATTTTGAAACCATTAACTTATTTATTGTTAAAAAAGAGGAAGAACAAAGAGAGCAGCTTGAATAAAACAATGAAACAACGACATCAATAGAACATATAGAAGAAACACAACAACTCGATCGGAAGAGGAACCAACCTGTAATTCTGTTTCGTGCAAGCTGGGGTGGAATCTGTTTTGAACAGAGCAACAACAATACAAGAACAAAAACGCGATTAGGGCAGAGGAACGTCAAGATTAAGGAGGAAGAACAAAAAGAGTAGCTTGAATACAACAATGAAAAAATGACATCACTACATATAGAAGAAGCATAACAACTCGATCGGAAGAGGAACAAACCTGAAATTCTGTTTCGAGCAAAGCTGGGGTGAAATTTCGTTTTGAGCAGAGCAGCAATACAAGAAATAAAACGCGATTAGGGCAGAGGAACGTCAAGATTAAGCAGCAACAACAAAAAGAATAGCTAGAATACAACAATGAAAAAAACAAAATCAATATAACATATAGAAGAAACAACAACACGATCGAAAGAGGAACCAACCTAGATTTTTGTTTCGAGCAAAGCTTGGATGGAATTCTGTTTTGAGCAGAGCAACAACGATAACAACAAAAATACGCGATTAGGGTAGAGAAATGTCAAGCTAAAGCAAAAAAAAGTTGAGATTAGGGCATAGTGACAACCTTGATCAGTTGGAATGGTGATCGTAGAGCTCAAACTAGGGCGATGGGCTACTGTGTTTTGAGATAAAAGAGACGATGTTTATACCCTTTTGTACGTATACTTTAATTTTTAGCTCTTAAAGTTTTGAACAAAATAAAATTTTCATTTTTTTAATATTTTAGTACAAAAGTGACGGAAAATTTTTGCCGCTCAAGGCCCTCAATAGATTTTGGGACTAGTAAATTATTTTTTTAAGGACTAGATTTAATACCTTCTCAATAAAATGTTCAAATAAGGACCGAAATATAATCTCGTCCCAATAGATACACTTTTAGAGACGTGATAATTCACTCGTCCCTAAATCTTGGTCTTAAATAAGCCTTTTTCTTGTAGTGACAACTGATTAAGCTACATTAATTTAAAAAACAAGAGATATTAATAAGGATCAATACACTTTTGATCCCTGATTAAATATTTGCTTATTCTACTATGTCTTTATGATATTTGATCGAACATGTTAGCATTCAACTAATTGAGTTACGCACTTCTGATCCTTTCTACTTGTGAATATTCAAAAAAATTATCAAAATTAGTACTCTTGATTATTTCATCACTTATTTACTCAAGTATTACTTAAATTTGTATTGTTATAACTTCATATTTGTTAGTAAAATAATTAAATACATAACATATTTCTTATATATATGGAGGGACCAATAATGCACATTGAAGATTAAACATGCTTAGTCTTATATCACAATGACTAAAAACAAAAATTACCAGCACTTTTGGACAGAAAGTGGCGATAATAAATAATGTAAAGTATTTTATGATATTAATTAAGAGAAAATTACAGAAATAGCAAACAGAATAGACACAATTGTGCTTCATAGTTTTAGTTTCGTTTGCTATGGAGGTTGCCGTTGTGTATTTCGCTTGCGAATATACAAATTTTGTATTTATACATTTAGAATTTTTTCAGAACTCTGTTTGTATATTTCGCTTGTCAATATACAAACGGGATAATTTATTATAAAATTTTCATAAATCGTATACAAATAGTTAGGGTAAGCATATACAAAATTCTGGATTTATACGATCAGAAACCGAATTATACAATTTTTTTGGATTTATACAAATCAGGCGAATAACAAGATTGGGAGAAACTAAAGCAGCGAATTAGAATTTCCCTAGACGATACCTATATCATTTAATATGGTTTAAATATTTGATATTCTCCACAATTTTTCATTAATTAATGAATGTATACAACTTTAATTTTGTCAGATTAAAGGAAGGACAAATTACTTAACTACACTCCTTTACTTACCTTAATATCCATTTATCCCTACTTATTTTAAAATTTTCAAAAATCTCTTATTTTACCTATGTATCCCGTGCACAACGCTATGTATCCCTCTATGTGAAATGTATCAAACGCTATGTATCCCGTGCACAACGCTATGTATCCCGTGCACAATGCTATGTACCCTGCTATGTGGAATGTATCAAACCTAATGTATCTCGTGCATAACGCTATATATCTCGCTATGTAGAATGTATCAAACCTAATGTATCCCGTGCACAATGCTATGTATCCCGCAAATATCATTTTTAAGGGATTTTTGAGAAATAGAAAACTAGAAGGGATAGGATATTATTTAGTACTTATAATATGTGGTTCTTATAATTTATACTTAAAAGGAATGGGGATCTAAACATGTCAACTGGGCCGGGCTGATCCATGTTCGACCCGGCACAACATATTAATGGTAACTCGGCCAACCCAGAATTAACAGGCCTAGGCTAAGCTGGGCTCAATTAGTGGTAGACCTCTACTTTAAAAAAAAGGAAAATTGTATGAAATAACAAATTATTAATTCAAATTAAATGTTATAGCCATAGTTTATTCTAATTGTAATTCGCAGTAAACATCTCATTTTTTTGCCATCTGATTCGGTATACAATTAGTCATTTTATACATTTCAATATAAAATGTATAAAATGTGTTTGTGTTTGTATAAAGCGAGAGAAAACTGTATATACAAATACATATATTTTCGTCCTATACACTTATAATTATACAAATACAGATCTTATCATACAAATTGCAATGTATAAATGAATTTATACAAAACTAAACAATTTGTAAAAAATTGGATGTTTCTAGCTAATTATACAAATCAAAAGCTCCATAGCAAACATAAAATTTGTTATGGAGTGCAATTATGCAAACTGTAGCTATAACATACAAATATGATTTTTATGTTTGTTATATGTGAAAGTTGCTCTTAAAAAATTGTATTTGATCCCCCTAAATATCAACTTAAGTACTTTAGCCATAACTCATAACTTCATTGATTTCCATTCATTTATCTTAACTTGGTTAATTATATACTCCTTCATTTCAAAATACTTTGACGTATTTTACTTTTTGAAAGTTAATTACATGAATTTTGACTAGCATTTTAAGATATATGTTGTAATCATATTAATATGATATGAAAAGAATTGCAATGTATAGTATTTTTTCGTATTTTTGAATATCTAAATTATAATTTTAAAATATTAAATTAATGTAATCTATTTAGCTCGAAGATTAGTCAAATTAGCTCTTTGAAGAGAGAAATATGACAAGAAGGACAAAATGAAGAGAAGAAGCTTCCTAGACATATCCATGCTGATGCAGATGATAATAATTCAAATAATGATTTTTGTTAATCAATCAAGTATTTATTATGGATTATCCAACTAATTTTGTATTTTTTTTCTCAAATTTGGATCCAATTATTTTATTTAAATATACAATTAATAAGGGTATCGCCAGTTCGAATTTTGTTTATTTATAAGGATAATAATTAGTCTTCTCTATGATTTTGCATCACTTCTACATTTAATTTAAGTTTATCTCAACTACCTTGATTTGTTTTACAAGAAAATTATTATTTTATCTCCCCCTGTCACCTAATATTCGAATTTTAAAAATAATAAATAGAGCAGTTGGGTTTATTTTGACTTTAAATTAAGAGATTTCAATTTCGTCAGTGTGTTCTTAGTACTAGTGGGATTATTAAAGCTTTTGTTTGAATTGATTAAATGTACCACTATTGTTTAAACAACGTTTACAAAACACTCATTCTGTAAAATGATTGCAGGTTTTTACTTTGAGATTATGAATCACGTTTTTATGTTTTATTGGTTATCGTGTTTAAAACTCACCTCTCCTCTATATTTTACTTAATTTTCATGATTCATGCATATATTTTGATAGTTTCTTAGCAAAAAAATATGATTTTTTTTAGGAAGTATTGATCAACATATTGGTTCAAGTCTTGAAAATAGCTTCTGATAGAAATGTAAGATAAAATTACGTATAATAGGCCCTTGTGATCGAACCCTTCCTTGAACTTTATACATAGCGAAAACTTTAATAAATCAAATTGTCTTTTATTTTTTACTTTATCGATCACAGTATCAAGGAACATTAAATAAGTACAAATTAAAGACCAAAAAGAGAACTGAATTTTTTTTAAAGAGGGAATCACTTTTTTGTAATACTTTATAGGTGCAACACAGAAAAACAATTTCTTTTGTTGAAAAAGTTTATTGAAAGTTTTTTTGGTCATATTTTAAAAGTGTTTTTACGAAGAAAAATTAAATTGCTTTATAGCTTCTAGAAATAATAGTTTTTGTTACTGTTCAAATTTATTTTATTTTTTCAGAAAAGTTTGATAAAACACTTCAACTTTTCTTAAATAAACATTTTATTAAAAAATAAATAAAAATTAGCGTTCTCAAAAGCTTGGTCAAGGTATAAGAATGGTGCTCAAGAGCATATAATACAATAATATAATTATATAAAAGATATATTTCATGGCATATTATATTATTTCTGTCTTAATTTATGTGACACATACACCTCGTTTTTAGTTTGTCTCAAAATGAATATCATATTTCTCTAATTACTTAATTATTTTTAACTTTCATTAAATAATTTATGACTACAGAAATATTTTATATTAATTTAGATAATATTTTTTAATATATTTTTAATTTATTTTTATATCAAATCAAATAATAATACATAAATTTAAAAATTGAAGTATATGATTATACCACGTTAAAGGCCCACAAAACAATTTGACAAAGAACAGTTAAAAGCAAATGGAAATATGATTTTTATTCAAAGATCGAGATCTAAAAGATTTGGTCAAAGCATGGTAGGACACGAGAAAAACGCTGTGCTTGGCACAGAGAAATAAAAAAACTATTTATCAATTTCTTAAAAATATTAATTTGTCCAAAAAATTGAAAAATAATAATAATCTTTTTTAGTATAATAAGTTCCTTAAAGTTGAGTTAAATAATCTTTCGACAGTAGAAAAAATAAATTATACAAGTGTTATGTCACACCCTCCATCACATTTATTGTATGATCGTAATACAACTCGTGATTCATGTATCTCATTATTAATTGATAAGTGACCTCGTTAATAAATTAAAATATTCAATTTTGAGTAAACGAGAAAATAATCAATTATATATATATATATATATATATGAATAAAAGAAAATGATATTTTTAAATTGTATGTTATTGCAAATTCGTTACGTATAAAATAAAAAACTTTTTATGATAAATTGCAAATTCAATTGACCTTGAATTGGCATAAGAGTGGTTATTTATATTATCGTACTTTTAGCATGGAGCACCTGATTATACAATTTTTTTAAAAAAATATAATGTTATTTGTAAATTTAAGCTTGATTAACTATAATCTTGAAACTTATTGGAGCACTAATCATATAGAGGGGGGTTAAATTTTGAATTGGTCATTATCTTTTTATTTTCAATCTTTAAGTGGAATATTAATTAATCAAGCATTTATATATATCTTCATTTCCTACCTTATCTTTCCCTCCCTTTTCAAACATTTAAATAATATTTTTTCATCAAAACAATCCAGAAATCTATGCCCTGGCATCCATTACGGTTTTAATTATTGTAAGAACTTATTGTAAGCGTTTCGCCAAAAATTTTAATTATTTTATTTGAAATTTATAAAGTTAGAGTTGAAATGAAGTTTTGTCGAGTCAATTCCCTAAATGGTCACCCAAGTTTATTGAATTGCCTTAAAATATCATTTATGTTTCATTTAGGACCAAAATATCACTTAACTATCACTATTTTCCTCCAAATATACTTACCACTTCAAAAAACCCTTCTCTCTAAGTTGGCATGCCATGTCATTGAAGCCTTTGTTTTAAAATAATAGACTTATTAACTAATCAAACTCAATTAACTGAAATAATGATCTTATTGTTTTTCAATTTTATAAATATAAATTTATTGAGAAGAAATTTCCATACTTAAAAATCTTTTATCATAATTAACTTTTTATTTTTTTATGCTATGAAGAATAGTTTTTTTAAAAAAACTTATTATAATGTCATCAATTTTGAATACTTATAAACACATATATTCAAAAAATATTGATATATAAATCACTGATCATAATTAAATTAAAAACAAAAGTTAAATAATAAATTTCTCCTTTTTACCAACTATTTTGTCAACCTTACAACTTTCTTTGAATACTTTTATGAAAAAAATTACTTAAAATTTTCAAATAATTTACTTAGAGATTTCAAAAATTCTCAGGTAACAATTGCACACAAAAAAAATTCATTGAATTTTGTTTAGTAGAACAATATGAAGGAATTAGATATTTTAAAAGTATTTTTTTTATAATCTTCATAAATTCTCACGTAATTTATATATTTGTTTTGTAGAGGCATAAGTTTAATGAATTAAATAGGTCTATTATTCTTTTTTTTAAATGATGATTTAATGACACGACATATCAACTAGAATAGAAGGAGACTTTTGAGGTATTAGTATATTTTTTTTGGGGGAAATAAATTAGTAATTATATTAGTCACTTCCTATTTTTTTTAAAAAAATAATATTGTAAGCATGAATTTCAAAGTACACAATTAATTATATTGTAATAGTTAATTGACATTTAATATTATTGATTCATTATACAATTTATGATTAATTGATGTAAGTTAACATTCATGAGTGATTTGTATATCAATTTATTTATTTTTTGAATATATGTGTTTATAAGTATTTAAAATTGATGACAGTATAGTATATTTTAAAACCCTATTTTTTCATAGCATAAAAAAATAAAAAAGTTTAATTATGATAAAAGATTCT
>JAJOOJ010007815.1:0-19408 GCA_029582625.1 Solanum boliviense | reverse complement strand
TCCGAATCCAAATCACTTCTTGTCGTTGCCGTCCCCCGCCCGTCTTAGCATTCCGTTCAGCGGCTAAGCCTCATTTGGGTGTTATTGTTTTAAATTTGTTAACTTCATGCTTTTAGTGTGGAGTGTGGATTTGTAATATCTTATTATTTATATTTTATTGATTGCTTTATGATATATATCGAAAAGACGAATAATTTAATCAAATATAAAATTAATTTAATCGATAAGTTTATTTGGCACCCACGGACTCTAAATCCTGGATCCGCCACTGCTTGCAATCAATACTTTGATCCAGAAATGCCCCTAAAGTATTGTTAACAGAGGACATTTTTGAACCAAAGTATTGACGGTAAGGACATTTCGGAGCCAAACTATAAATGGAGGACATTTTTGTTCCTTTCACATAGTTTAAAGACATGTTTGACCTTTTTCCCTTAATAAAGGTAAATTGATTTTCTTTCTCTTAAATATTCTACATATTTCTATAATGTTAAGAATACAGTTAAAAATAATTGTCAACTTTAATCTTGAATTTATAAAGTAATAATTATTTTGAGAATTTTTTAAGCTAAAACATTAGTTAAAATGGAACGAAGGGAATATAAATTTGTGAGCTATTTAATATACAGAAAATAGGCTAAAGTAGGTGGAATGTCTAGTGACTATATTGTAGCGTTGTGGAATAGGATGTTGCCTATATTGTCGATATTTTGGGAAAAGTTTAACATCTATACTTAACTTTGTGGAACAAAATAATTAGAAGAAAAAAAGAGAGACAAATTAATTAGGAAAAAAAGCAGAAGAGAGACAATAACTATTGTTCACCTTTTAAACAACAAAATCTAACATACAAATTACAAAACACAACTTTAATTTGTACTTCTTCTTTTAGCATCAAAATCTAACACACAAAACACAACTTTAAATTGTACTTCCTCTTTTGGTCCAAAGAGAACAACTTGACCTTTTTTTTCTCTCTTAAAAAACAACAATTAAACCCCAAGTAACTAAATCGAAATAGGAATTGAGTGGTCTCGATTATCCATATTTATATAAGGAGACTAATTTGGTAGCTGATGGTTTAGTCAATTTAATCTTTAATTTATATTCTTGCTTTGAACAACTGGACTTTTAATTTGTTACTATTGAAATTATGAAATTTCACAATCAAATTACTCAGCTTTCAGACCAAAATTCAATTCAACAGTTCTATTATCCTACTATAATAAATGTAAACCTAAATCATTTAAATTTTAAAGAATTAATTTAAAGACAATTGAGGTCCAACAAATTTTGACTAGGTCAAGTGGAACGAGGAGTATCTAGTCCACTTTCGAAGTATATCTAACCTACTACTCTATGTTTTTACTTAACAATCGAAAACACATTACACTATCATTTATTTTTTGTAAGTTTTATACCATAACTATTCATTTTCCATTTACAAGCCTAAACTAATAAAATACACCTTGATAGTGATTATCGAATGAGAACACTGTTAAGAAGTCCCACATCGGTAGAGGGATGGGAAATTAGTCTCCTTATATGGTTTTGGACAAACCTCCCCTCATGAGCTAGCTTTTGGGGTTGAGTTAGGTCAGGTGTCATATCTTTACATGGTATCAGAGCCAGACCCATCCCAAGTTGTTGTTCACCGATGTTGGGGGCCCCATTTAGAAGTGCTCCCGCTCCAGTTGAGGTCTGGGCGTGCGGGGAGTGTTAGGAAGTCCCACATCGGTAGAGGGATGGGAAATTGGTCTCCTTATATGAACTTGGACAAACCATCCCTTATGAGCTAGCTTTTGGGGTTGAGGTTAGGCCCAGATGCCGTATCTTTACAAACACTATTTGGCCAACTGATCAAATTGAGTTAATGAAGACCTAGTTCTAATTCTAATTAATGAGTGACCATTAAATTAACTCTCTCAACCCTAAACCTACCATGCACATTAAAATCATTAAATGACATTGGATCAACCAAGTTTAATTTGTTATTGTATTTATTTCACTAAATTTTTATAACAAAGTACACAATGGAAGAAACAAAATACAGCTATCAAAATTTTCAGTTACACACCGAATGGAAAACAAAACATCAAAGAACCATTTATTTATTTGTTAAGTAAATAAGTACTAAAAGATAAAATACAAAATTAAAGAGAGTTGTGGAAATAAATATTTCTAAGCTTAAACCCTACAAATTCTTCCACAATTGCCATAGCATGCATCCAGATTTGCCCCAGCATCTGCCAAACCAAAAATAAAATAAAATAAAAATTATTTTTTCAATTATTGTACTATATTTGTTTTTTTAAAACAAAAAATGCAATACACATTAAAAGAAAGACAAGGATATTAAAAAGGGGGTTCCATGTCTTTAATTTTCACCCTCATTTAATTTATATACGTTACTTTCAAATGGTCATAATCAAATTATAAGCATAATGTTAAATTTCACAAACAATGTTATAAATTTCCCACATGTTCTTTCTTTTTCACTAATTAAACATTATTCTTCACATTAAGAAATGGTCCATTTAGACTATAACAACATTATTATTTGAAAAATAGACTAAATACAACTTCAAAGAGGGTCCATTAGACAATCGACCCTTAATCAATGTGAGACTCTTCAACATCCTTGCATGCATGCACTCTTGGGAATAATATTACATAAGGGGTCCAATATTAGACAAATAAAAAAATAGGGATAAACCAATTAATTATACACGTACAAGAAAATAAAACTTGAGCTTAACTCATCCAAAAAAATAGACAATGACATAAGGTATAAAAATGATCCAAAATCATATAATTAGACAACAACTCATACTGTGGAGTTAAAGATTTTTTTACTAAAAGGGTTCAAAATATAGAGAAATAAACACAGAAAAAAACTAAAGGGAGTTCAACATTACTATATCTACATAAAAATAAACTTAAACCAAATGTAAATAGTGTAACTTTTTGTCGAATGAACGCTCAAACCTTCCTAGTTCCCCCGTTACTATCGAACGTGTAAAGTCTAACACAACATGCAAAAATAGGTGAATTATAATGATCATGGTGGGGATGGGGGTGGTATGTACCGGACCCTCCATCCGAGCCCTAGGAATAGAGAACGGCTCACCTTCAAAGTGAGACTTTTCAAACACAATTTTGGGACTTAAAATGGATTGTATCGAACACCAGATAGAAAATTATAAAAAGGAGAAAAAAGATAAATATGTATACCGAAGCGAAAAGGAACACATATCTCGAAGGAACATCCAATGGTGCAATAATCCCGGTATTCAGAAGCAGAAGTAGGAATACACTTGCTTAGACACTTGACATAACAAGGATCATTTCCTGAAGGTATTCTTGATTTCATAGTCAATAATATACATTTATTGTAACATCCACCCCAACAAGCATATGGACTATCTCCATTAACAATATACATTTCATTTCCTACTACAAACAACACTATCAAAACACTAACAAAAATGCTAGTAATTCTCTCCATTGACACTTGGAATATTCTTTAGTTTACTCTATCTCTTTTTCTTTTTCTTTAATTGTGAGGTTATGATTGGGAGAGGTGTAGTATATATGTATACTACTATAGATGAGAAGTCCCAACTAATTTGGTGACTATTTATTTATGGTGTATTTAATTGTTGCATGGCCTCTTGCATTTAATTTCCATTTTCAATGGGAACCAACTTTTGGACACACGAAGGTTGATGACGATACTCATTCCATCCACTTAGTTTCTAGTTTATCCTTATTATTTATTATAGTCATTTCTCAAAAACTTGACGAATTTATTATATTTAAAGAATAATATATTCATTCTATTTAGGCATAAATATGCATTAACATATGACTTGGCTTGAGCTGACATTTAATGTCCTCCAACTTTGAATCTGCACAAATAGACACTTAAATTTGTATAAAGTTGAACAACTGCAGGGTCACCTCAACAAGTTTGGAGATAACTATTTTTATTATTTTATTTTTTTGGCACCGAAGGTTCATATATGATAGTCCTCTGTTCACTTTTACTTATCTATTATATTAAAAATAATCTTTCATTTTTATTTAGTTATTTAGAAAATTAAGAGACAATTTAATTGTTTGGTATATAACTGGTTTGGAGGTGAGTTATGCAGGTATTGAACCCCGCATTAGTAATACCTTGATAGTTAATTATAAGGTAAATTATTCATGTATGAATTAATACGATGTTTGGTTTGTAATTTAGAAATCTAATAACTAATATATGTACAATGAGGGAATATATGTATTATTTTATGTAAGATGTAAAGTAGAATAATACCGAACACATGAATACCTTAACCCCTGTATAACTAATTCATTCATTACTAATATTTGCATAATTCTAACCATCTACGTAACAACCCTTGTTTATTACGTCCCTTTCTATTAATTATAATCATTTCTTAAAAACATAAAGCTGGCTTGTTATAAAGTATGACAAAGTTAATATAATAAACAAATAAAAATAGACAGAGAATGAAGCGTTATATACCGTGAAAACCTCAAGCCCATGCATGCAATTCCATGAGAAATTTATTATTTCAAGTACAATGGTAGTTGCACTATTATATTCTTGTGTTAGGACCAGCCCCTACTTGTTTTTACACACCATGTTTCACCTAAAATTTCATGCAACTTATACCTATCCCCACTTCGATCCCTACCTCATAAAATTTCTAATTCCCCTACTGGCATCCGATTGGAAATTTGGTTCGTCGATAAGAAATTTTGATGAAAAAATCGTTAAATGTATACTAACGAGCCAAATTTCAACAAATCTCATCGACCGAATATCAGTGATATACTGATAGCATGTTTAGAGTTGTTAACAATAGTAAATTTATGGGGAAAATTATGCGGATACGCAAACATATATTAGTTAATTAGCTAACATAGTTTGAATTAATATATATATATATATACAATTATATGACAGATATACAAATACAATTAACCTCTCTTCCCTCTCCAAATCTCGCTTGCCTCTCTCCTCCCTCTCCCAATCTCTCTCGCCAGATATACAAATACATATGTATGGCCAGTTACATACATATACATACAATTATCTGAAATATACATATACAGTTTGCCTCTCTTCACTCTTTGCCCTCTCTCACCCGCGTCTCTCCTCCCTCTCCCAATCTCCCACGCTAGATATACAAATACATATGTATACCATTACATATATACAATTATTTGGCATATATACATATACAATTCGAAAAGATATACATATAAAATTAGTCTCTCTCCACTCTTTGTCCTCTCTCGGTCGTCTCTCTCTTCCTCTAACATGTAGCTATGAATCGTAATTAGCAAACTATAGCTATGGAAAATAATTAAGTTATTTTTTAATGTTATATGCGAAAATTCCCCATTATTATAATAATATGAGTTAGTAGTGAAAGTGCGCATTATTTCTTAGTATAACTTATATAACCTACTAAGACATATTTCACCACTATTAGCAAATTAAAATGTAGACTTGAAAGTTGAGATAATAACGATTGCGTATTTGTGTTGATGGAAAACTATTCAAATGCTTTGCTGCAAAACTATTGATACCAATACTAGAACATACAATTTCAAATTGAAATTTTATCGTATTTTTTAGACTTTGCATAATGCATTATTTGTTTTAATGATTTGCCTTTGTAATTTTTTAAATATTCTTCTGCCTGTATATTTTCTTTATTAATTTTTTGTAGTGTAGTAAACGATTGTCGAGAGTAATATAAGAAAAGGAAAAAAAAAAAGCCACAATACTTTTTAGAGTTATAGATGAATGTTTTTGTTGGCTTATATTAATTGTGACTCATCACCTAGAGTTACTCGGCCTAATTTCTTCAACTTGAATTATGAACTTGTTATATACATTAAGTCGCACCATTTGAATGTATATGTGGTGTTTAAGATATTTTTTTTAAAAAAATTGTGATCTAAAACAATTCTTAAATATTTGTGTGAAAGTAAATTATTTTATTAACGGTAAAATATAAATTTTAAAGTTAAATATAATTTTTTTAGGAATCTCATAGTGTTAGGAGCAATTACATTCTATCCCTACTCTTTTCTAATTTTCAAAAATCTCTTCAATTTAGTGTCATCCGGATACATCCCAACAATCCTGATACATAAAAGTTGATACATAGAAATCGTTTATGTTATGCTAAAAAGGGGGAAACATACATAAAATCAAATTAACATCCCATAAATTACGCAGTCATATCCTTATCATTGGAATTTTCACCCTCACAACAACAAAAAATTCAAAATTCAAAATTTTTCTCCCAGTCATTGAAGATTCTATCGAAATTTTTTGGAAGATACGTCAGGAATTTGAAGAAGTTCTTGAGCTTCTTTAAGGATTCTTAGTCCCTTCCTTCGCGCCGCCACCGCCACCTCTATGGTGTTTTCCTGATCCATTAACATTGACTATATACTTATATACTAAATGCCAAATTTGAACTTTCGCTGCTTCCGCATAATAAAAGAAATGAGAAAAACAGAAGAACACAACATTGATAGAGCAACTGATTGAATTTATATGTATTGGTTTTTTGCAAATTTTAAATATAAATAGTGTGATAGATTTAATGTATCGAATACATGTAGTATAAATTCGTATTTATGTATCATGTTCATAAAATTGTGCATGATATATTACTATTTATGTATTTTATTCTGATTGAAAAATACTGTAATTTATAAAAGATATACATTATACATGCAATTATTCCCAAAAATTGCACATGATACATTTATGTATCTTTAAGTGATATGGACCTAATCTTGTTAGGTATTAATATTTGTATAAATTAGACAAATGACATAGTATAAGAAAGAAATTGCTTCATTTCCCTACTCTTTCATTAATTACCAAAAACCTCTTTTTTTAGTGTTTTTCGGATACATAATATAGCAGTGTGGATACTTAATATAGCAGCGCGGATACTTTAATTAATAACGGATGAATACTTAAATTATTAAGTTGTTAGCAGCACGGATACTTAATTAACGGGCGGATGCATAATATAGCAGCGCGGATACTTTATTTAATAACGGGCGGATACTTAAACTAATAAAGTATCCGGTTAAGTTGAATTGGGGGAAGATAAGAGATTTTTGTATTTTAATAAAAGAGTAGGGAAATATTGAGAATAGGTAAAGAAGTGTTGTGTATTTAAGTAATTTTTCCTTAATATTTCGTTGATGATCATCAAAGTTGCTCCTCCTGTTCAAGATGCCGTGAATTCTTTTGATTACAATCATTTATAAAAAAAATTGTACTTATGTGATATCATAAAAGTAAAAAAAAAGGCTACTTAGTTTACTAGAAATTATTTTTAACAAAATGTTTATATGTATGTATTTGTAATGTGTCGATATGTATATATAATGTATTGATATTGTATAAATAGTGTATAAGTATATGTAAATTATGTATAACTATGTATCAAAGATGTATAAACATTTATATATATTGTTTATTGTATCGATTTTTTTCAGTCTCAACCAACTCAAATCTTTTGTAAATAGTCTAGCAATTTAAATATAAACTCCTTTCAATGTTGAGTCTTTGAATATATTATTCGATCAAAACGATTTACATTTCAAATGATGCACTGTTCTTTCTTGCATGTAACAATTGAAAAAAAAATGTTAGGCCCGTGCATAACATATGCCCAACCAAATTTTACAAAAAAAAGTAGGAAAAACTACAAGATATAGCAAACATCAATATATATTTAAGATAAATAACTATAATTTACTTATTTTATATTATATGGATATAATTAAATATGAAATAGCAAAGTTAATTTACTACACATGAATAATCATTTCTTTTCAATTTTATATGTATATTAACAAAAATTAAATAGCAAAGTAATTAGTACACGCCTAATCAATTATGTTAGGCATGTCTTATGGTGTTGGTTTCCATGTTTATCCGCTTCAATGTTTTCTCTTTCAATATTCATATATCATCGATTTTTTTTTTTCAAAATCCTTCCGATTCACTATCCTTTTGCATGATTGTAGGAGTGATTTTTGTGATTCATCTTCATTAAGTATATTCTAATTGCATTTTTTCTTGTTTTTATAAAGATTATATTTGTATACATCTGTTTCATATATTTTCATAGGGTTTCAATTGAAGATCTTTTTCATTACAATGATGGAAAGCAGTTTGAGATAATCTTTTTGTGTGTGTGTTCGTGTCATTCAATTTCTACAGTTTCAATTAGAATTAACCAAAAGGAACTCCAAAACTTTTTACTCTAATGGCAGACCAAACAAAGCACCATTTTTTGCTTTGTATTTGTATTCATTTGTATTTTGAATCAAAACACTATGTTTGTTCTGAATTTATATTCATTTGTATTTTGTATTCAAATATAAATATTTGTATTCATCTATTTATTTGTATTTAAATTCATTTGTATCTGTATTTAAATACATCATATATATTGATGTATTTAAATATATATACAAATGAATTTAACTGTTTGTATTCATATATATAATGTATTCATAAATATATTCATTTGTATTTATATTCAAATGTAAGTACTAAATACATTATAAATGAAAGCATATTAATAGTTATATAATTGTATTTCTCTATATTTATATTCAAATATAAGTATCAAATACATTATAAATTATAGCTGATTGATAGTTATAAATTTAAATTCATTTGTATTTGTATTCAAATATAGATTTCAAATACAATATAAATAAAGTCTATTTAACTGTTATATTATTGTATTCATGTATGTTTGTATTCAAGTGCAGGTATAAAATACAATATAACAGAAGATTAGTTGACTGTTACATAATTGTATTCATATGTATTTGTATTTGTATACTATTTTCATCTACATGTCTTTATATGCATAATAATAATATTGAGATATATTTTTTCAACATACAAGTGTTCTCGTTTTTCATTTTTTTTGTACAGAGTTTGCATCTTCGGTTTTGATTTTTTGAATTTTCAAAATAAACAATGTTAGACTATCACTTTAGACTACATATTCAAACTGGCAGATTTTTAGGAGTGATTTTAGTTTTTTAACATATCTAAAAATATCTTATTTAGTGCATTATAATTATAAATGTATCATTGTATAAATATTTTATAAAAAAATATAGCTAGATATAGACATAAATTGTAGTCATTTTTGGTAAATAACATACTTGTAGCTATTGAACTTCAATAACTCTATAACTATAGTCATTTTTGTGAGTTACTCAAATTTATTTTGGAGAACTTTCGCAAATAGCCACTATAATAAATTCAATTATGCTTCATACTTATAGTTTGCATATTTATGGGTTGTAACTACAGTTTAAGCTACCTCGTTTGTATAATTCGCAGATTTGTATAATTTGCGGGTACATTTGTATGATTCAGTTATTTTTGTATAAACTCGAATAAAGGCATGGCTGGCATGTTCACTAAATCTGATGCCCAACAGAGGGGACTTACTCCTACGAGGGCAAGTAGTTGTGGGACTTTGAACCCTAGTCCACTCCGTGCTAAGTCTACTCCCAACTGAATATGTATATGACACAAATGTAACTGAAATATTGAATAGCTCAAAATACTGACATGCAATCTGAGACTGCAACATTTATTTATATACTGATAATGTAACATTCGAAATCTGGAGCATGATTATTTGTTTAACTAACTTAACAAGTATAATTCGTGAACTAAGAGAATTTATACAAATTAGGGTTCTGAGTTTCATAAAATGAATTAAGCAAACTTTCCAAGAAATAAGCTATTTCGATTTAGGATACTACAACATCTAAATCATAGTAAATATCTGAGGTTTTAGAAATCCTAGGTCTAAAAAAGATATGGAGAATCAAGGAATTGACTGAATTCTAGGGACCTAGTGGATAAAAGGAACCCAATAGTGAAATCCCACATCCCTGGTGATGAAATCTACAAAGAAATCCTTTGATTTCGGGGATGAAAGTTGAAGAACACAATTGCTTGTTCTTGAAGGAAACTAACACCAATTTCTCTTCTTTCGTTCTAATTTGGATAATTTATGAAGAAAAAAGGTTTTGGGTAGGTTCTGACTAAATTATTAGGCTAAACTAAGTAAAATAACGTAGTTTAAATTCCCAATGCATAGGGGAAAAGACCAAAACGATCCTGACTTAAAAGCTGACGAGGCCCACCCACAGAGCCACTGACGGACCGTTAACGGAACCACGGTCCATCGAGTGGCTTGTGGTTGTTGGCCAGTGCCTACTGGTTCTGTACCTCCCTGCCTCGATCCACTTCACGAACCGTGTAAAGGACCACAGATCGTGAAGGCCACCGTGGTTCTTCACTTGGGCTAGGGGTCTGCTGGTTTAGGTTGACGGACCCATCCACGGCTCGTGGTGGGAACCATGGTCCATCACGCTGGCTGGGTGTGAACCACGAGCAGGTCGACGGACCGTCGTTCTTTCATGATCCGTGAACCCTTCCGTGGTTCACCCAATTTTCTGTTGTTCAGGTCTGCTAGGTTTCTGAGGTGTTACAACATTGGTCCGACATAGCTTCAAGCAAGATAACTATGTAGTAGATACATTAGCTAAGCAAGGATCCAGGGTAACAACCTATGAAAAGGCTATCCTTTTGCAATCTCTATCGGACTATATCAAAGACGAACTTGCTAAAGACAAGAATGAAGTTATCTCGACTAGACTAATTAGGCCATCTATATGTAATAAGTTAGCTCATTTGAGTAATATTGCAGTAATTACTAGCCCATCTAAGGAGTATGTTCTAGCTAACTCTTCTGTAATTCCTTAGCATATATATATATATATAATATTGTTTTAACCAACAAAGAAAAATATGGCGTACACGTGCAAAATGCACAAAAACTAGTATACATAAGTGCAGATGCTAGGAAATGCACTTTGAATGGAAATTTGTATGCGAAGAAATGTATGTAAAAATAACGGTTGATGCAAATATATTTGTTCAATCTCATTTATATGCACTCGGATATTGAGTAAGTTGATAGTAAAATAGTTATAACTTTTTAAATATACACGATCAATAAAAAAAATATTTAAATAAAGCCTAACTTATATAATAATAATTTTTAACATAAATAAATTTTCTATCTCCGATAAAATATCGATACATGAACTCTTATAAATAAATACATAGATAAATATATTGTGACTATAAAATTATTTTAAAAAAAGATAAAATAAAATATGATTAGAAATTGCTTGTACACTTTCCTCTACTTCCACGTGAAAGTGTAGGTGGAAATGCAGATATTGATTCCATCTCATTTTATATGCACTCGAATACTGGGTAAGTTGGTAGTAAAATAGTTATAACTTTTTAAATATGCCCAATCAATAAAAAAAACATATTTTGAATAAAGCCTACCTTATATCATAATAATTTTTTAACATAAATAGATTTTCTATAACCATTAAAATATGGATAAATTATAGAACTCTTTTGAATAAATACATAGATAAATATATTGTGACTAAAAAAATTATTTTTTTTAAAAAAAGATAAAATAAAATATGATTAGTATAGAAAAAGAGGAAATTTTTTTGCCGCGCTCACAAGGTTTCTATTATAACTAACTAACTAACCGTTTTACTTACTGTATTGGAATTGGAGTGAAAAGATTCTTCGTCCGTTAGATCTTCAGAATAGTAATTGTTTGTTTCTCTTGCTAGTGTGGTGAATCAATGGTGATTATCTCTGCATTTTGGTGATTATCTCTGTATTTTGATGATTATCTTTGTATTTTGGTGATTATCTCTGTATTTTGATGATTATCTCTGTATTTTGGTGATTATCTCTGTATTTTGATGATTATCTCTGTACTTTGGTGATTATCTCTGTATTTTGATGATTATCTCTGTATTTGATGATTATCTCTGTATTTTGATGATTATCTCTGTATTTTGATGATTATCTCTGTATTATCTCTGATCATCTCTGTATTTTGAAGTTGGTCGAAGGACGAATGACAATGGCGGCTAAGCAGAGATTTGTAGTGTTTGCAATTTTCCTCTTTCAAGCTGTTGCCCTCACTGACGTTGAGGAAGGTATATATTTGGTTACTTTATTGGTTGATTTGAGCATTCATTGTTATTTATGTGATTGTGATTGTGATTGTGATTTTGCAGTAGAAGCACTGAGAAATTTTTACAGATCCCTAAACTGCCCTACACAACTTAACAATTGGAAATTAGAGGGAGGTGATCCTTGTGACGAATTATGGACTGGGGTTTCATGCCATCAATCATCAGTCATTGACATGTACAAATCTTCTTCTTCTTCTTCTTCTTCTTCTTTTTTGCCTATGCCCACGCCCTTGTGGTTCACCGGTTTTTATTTTCCTGCAGTAAACTTCAAGGATTAAGTCTCACTGGTAATCTTCAAGGAGATCAACTTGTTCGTCTACAACACTTGAAGCATTTGTAGGTTATTTCATTTTACTGTATCTGATCTCCAAGGATTCATTAGTTAGTTATCTCATCTGTTTTTTCTTTTATGTAGAGATCTTAGTTCCAATCATTTCCATGGAGAGATACCGAATAGCTTGCCCACTAATCTCACAGATTTGTAAGATGAATTTCATCTTTCTCAATTCCTTCTTTTAGCTCTACATTCTCAATATATCTTCTTCCCTTCTTGTTTTGGTGGATATAGAAATTTGGCGGCCAATTATTTTAGTCAAACCATTCCACATACTGTGACTTCAATGAAACATCTCAGGCACCTGTAAGCATATTCTCTGTTCAGCTTCTTTACATCTCTCCTATTTGATCCTCAACTCCTAACATTTGTTATTTTTTATGCAGAAATCTGAGTCAGAACCTTCTATCTGGACCACTACCAGATGTGTTTGGTGGCTTCGACAACCTTATAATGATGTATGATATATTTCTTTGTTTTTTTTTAAAATTTTGGATGCAAATTTTGACCTTACTTATATCTAGTGAATCTTTGTCTTTGGAGTAAAATTTGTTCACAAAAAAAATCTGAAATTAGCTAAGTGCTAGTATAATTTTCTTCAACAGGGACCTGTCACACAACAACTTTAGTGGAGATCTACCTGTATCATTTCGAACTCTGATGAACCTTACAAGATTGTAAGTTTTTCACATCTGACAATATGCCTCCAGTTGCAAATTTCATTAGTAACGAATGAGGTATTGTGGCGCAGGCATCTTCAGAGCAATGAATTTACTGGATCAGTAATTTTTCTGGCTGACCTTCATCTACATGAACTGTGAGTTAGTAATCTGTTTAGTGAGTCTATCAAAGCTTAAACTGTCACTCTCAAATTTATTATATATGTGTCAATTCCAGGAACATTGAAGATAATCATTTTAGTGGTGTTATTCCTGAGAGCTTTCAAAATATTAACAGCTTATGGTAAACAGCTTTCAAAATTCAAAATCTACTTGGTATATTATGCTTTACCTCCTAATTGGCATTTGGATAGCTTATGTCTTTCCTAATAATCAGGATTGGAGGTAATCAGTTTCGCATAGGAGTAAACTATCCTCCCTGGAAGTTTCCTACTGATGTTATGCCCAATGAGCAGAATATCTCTAGTCCTCCAACAACAGAATCTAGTGCCATTGAGAAATATCCTTCTCATGAATCAGGATATAACAGAAAGAAAAGACCAGGCTCTGGAGGAATAGTTATTATGGTGGTTGGAGCTGTAATGACTGTAATTGGCGCAGCAGTCTTCATTGCTGTTCGGACTCATCGGTCTACAAAACAGACACTTGACAGCATAGGAGGCAGCTTAAGTTCATTGCAGTCTCTTCCAATTAGTGCATCCCAAGGTCAGATATAATTCTTCAGAAACACTTCATATACCATTTTCCCTCAACTTGTATGTGCAAAGCTTTCGCTAAAATGGTTTCAAGCTGATAATTTCGTAGTGCACTTCTCAATTGTCTGTTCCTAGCAGATAGAGAAATACTAGACCAAACCTAGGCTCAATCTTCTCCCTTCTTGTTCTTCTGGGTTGGTTTTCCAGTAACATCTCATTCATGAAAGTTTTGTTGATACAACCTATTCCTATGAAATGGACAAATATAATGTGGTTGTGTTATCCTTTCCCTGCCTAAAACTATCAACTCTGCATGTTTCTTGTAGTAATAATTCATCCAGCATTAACATTTCCCCTCTGCATCTTGTGTGTGTGCTTCTATCAAAGTTGAGGTTTATGAGATTGTATTATGATGAAGCACAATCTGGATAATGCCTAATGCACATAAAATCTGTTTTCCAGTGAAATAGCTTCTGTGAAAATGAGCCACATCTTTCAAAGAGTTCTTCTCTGGTTTGGTTTTTCATTTTACTCATCATCTCAGGTTCTTTAGTTGCTGAATACAATAGGCCAGATTCATCTAGCAGTGACTCTCCTCCACTGATTTCTTCATGGCAATTGCCACCTGCACCAACCATGACTATTAAAATGTCGAACAGAAGAAGTTTCTCCAAGAAGTGCAAAATCCCAATATGTGCCAAACTCTATGCAGTGGCAGATTTGCAGTTGGCCACTAGCAACTTCAGTCCCAATAATCTTCTTGGTGAAGGAACACTTGGTTCGGTTTATAGAGCAGATTTCCCTGATGGACAGGTATCCTAGGAGCTTTATTTTAAGAACTTCTTGCATTCAACAAAGAGAAATTTACAAAGTTTTCTTACTCTTCTTACTTCTTTTGTGCAAGGTTCTGGCTGTTAAGAACATTAAGACTGTAGCACTCTCCATAACTGAAGAAGAACAATTTATGGAAGTGATTCGAACTGTATCTCATCTGAGGCACCCTAATATTGTTGCACTTGTTGGCTATTCTGTGGGGAATGGAAACCATCTCCTTTTGTATGAGTACATAAGGAAAGTGACACTTGATGATGCTTTGCACAATGTTTTGTGCATGCCTCTGACTTGGAGCCTCCGACTCCGCATTGCCATTGGTGTTTCTCGAGCATTGAAGTAAGTACACAATACTTGTTTTGCTTATCCTTTCAACCTTCTATTTATCTGGTCGGACACCTTAAATAGGTTTTGCACCATGGCTCACTTTCTTGTAATTATGACTGCAAATACTGTATGTAAGTTGGATGAGGATAATATTTTACTTACCTCTCGTGTTTCTTAATGGTATTTATGGATTTAATCTTCCCACTTATATTGCAGCTACTTGCACACGTCCTGTGTGCCTTCCATCACCCATAGCAATCTAAAGGCTACCAACATCTTGCTTGATGAAGATCTTAACCCTCGTGTTTGTGATTGTGGACTAGCAGTCCTAAAACCACTGGCCAGCAACAATGTTAAAATCAAGGTACACTTTTTTTTCTTATAACCTTTATTTACTTATAACTGCTAAGGGAAATGGTAAGTAGACTAGAAACAGCACAAGTTTTCCCGATACTCACAACCAATTACTGTCATTGTTAATGTTGCAAGACAGGCTTCTGAGATTGCTATTGCAGATAGTGGCTATGTTGCGCCTGAGCATGTCAAACATGGAAGTGGCAACCCAAAGGCTGATATCTTTTCCTTTGGTGTGCTGCTTCTTGAGCTTTTAACTGGAAGGCGGCCTTTTGACAGGTTTGACTTTTTTCTCAACTTGTTCAAAACCATAATCTTGTTGCTGATGTTCCTTTTCCTTATTAATCTTGATGCAGTTCAAGACCAAAAGGAGAGCAATCACTGGTGGAGTGGGCTTCTTCCAAGCTTCATGACAGTGAGTCTTTGTTGGAGATGGTTGATTCAACAATAAAGAGAATAATTTCCACTCGGGCTCTTTCATCTTACGCTGACATTATCTCTCAATGCATTCAGGTAATGCAATATGTTACAAAGTTATTTTACCGTTTATACGTAATAACTATGACGATAATTTCTAAAAGCTTTTTAAGATAAAGGTTTCACCTGACAATCACTCTAAAATTTTGTTTATGCTACTGAAAAAAATGAGCAGCCCCAGAAGGAATTCCGTCCTCAAATGGCTGAAGTTGTTCAGTCACTGGTGTCACTGTTACAGAAGTCTGGACAAGAAAAAGCAAAGTCTGGAAAAGATAAAGAGACAGCACAAGGCGCTGAAGTTGACCCCTGTGACCGATCTTTTCGTTCAACCAACAGCCATTTCTTTGCTTCACCGACTGCAAGCTACTTATCCATCTGACCTTCTGCAGTGAGTTGAATATATGCTCCACCTTGTACAGTTTTTTTCATACTAGGATTTTTTCACAACCATTTCAGTTCTTTTACATAACGATAAAGTTGCAACGCACGGAGTTTAATGTGCACACATTGATTCTTCGGGAGAGTACTTCCCTCTTGTCTTGCTTTTCCCAGCTTCTAAGATTGTTAAAGACTTACTTCTTTTGAAAGAAAACCAAAGAGTTGGTATAAGGTCTCTCCCTACCGTATATAGCTAACTTGATGTTCATCTTTCTGCAATGGGATTGAATAGCAGTTGAAATGGTACAATCTGAACATTTAACTTCACACCATGGAATCAGATTCTTGAAGGGTTTGGTCTAGTGATAAGCGTGCAACTCATGATGCAAAAAAATACGAGTTAAAACATATATTATCCACTGAAAATGTGTTAACTAGCCCTCAAAATTTCTAGGTTATCAAGAAAAATAAAGTAGTTATCTCATCACCTTGGTGCCTTCACAGAACCACCACGCAATCTACTTTGCACCATTGAAGAACATCTCAAACGAGCCTTTGACAAAGCTGAACTAGTCTCAATTGTTAGGATAAACATTTTGCGTTTATGAAATTGTAGTTTCGGCAGGAAATTGGTATTCCATGGGAGCACAAAACATTGATTTTTTATTTGTCTATTAGAGTACAAAGCAAGATAAATGTATTCTGATTATGTTTTTGCCAACATCAGGTTCAACTGTGTATTTCCAACTTGTACAGTATCAATAATAACAAAAACTACAAGATGTATAAGAGTTGCTCAAGCCTCTTCTAACACTAGCTACTAATCAACAATGTATTAATCTCTCCTATGATATTCACCGGCCGTCCATCAAACATGGATGAAAGTGTACTCTCACAAAGTTTCTTCAGTTCCCTGGTCTGGGCAAGAGCTGCTTCCTGCATAAGGAGACCAAAAAAAGAAAAAGCAAATAAAAAATTAAGGATCCAAGGGGGACTTCCTTTTCTTTTTTACAACAAAGGCATTCTACAAGTGAACAGCCGTAAGCAATGCTTTCAAGATCTCTACATGAGCAGCAAAAAATAACTTAGAAAAAGTATATCCCTTCCTGTAGTGAAGACTGAGGAGCAAGCAAGGGACTTCTGCTACGCTGTACTTAGCCACTATCTTATTTTCGGAGAAATGAATAAATATTACACAGGCTATTTCAAAGGCAGTCACACTGTTTGTCGAAGAGCATTCAAAACAGGTGCCTTTTTATGGGAGAGATAGGCATTCAGTAAAAAAAAAAAACCAAAAAAACTGGAAAACAAACAAATATATTTATTATAAACTTACAGCATTGTGAAGTTCAGAAGATCTAATAGGAGTTACTGTCCTCGACAATATAGGAACGGCAAAGGTTGAAGTTTTAAAAGCACTCTATGTAAAGGTTCCATAGTTTACTTGGCCACTTCTCAGAGATCGGTAACATTTCAAAATCCGAGAAATAATCTTTATAAAATTATGAGAAGCTATAATACTTTAAGCTCAAAGTAGTCAATCTTACTACTACTCAACGACTAACACGATTTTCACATATATGCAACTACTGCAAATTACATTAAACAAAATTGGAAGGAAAATAAAATAAGAAACTCACTTGTTTTGGCCAGGATGAAGACATCGAATTCTGAAGTTCCATACGCCTACTAGACAAGTCCTTCAATCCGTCCTTTAACTTGGCTTCCTGATGCTTTTTCTCCTCCAAAGTGTTGACCAGCCGATCTAAAAATCTGAAATTTAAATAAATACAGCAGTCAGCATGCAACTTCCAACAAATATAGTTAAGTCTTCAATACATGAACTTCGTAGAATAACTATCTAAATAATAGTGTACAGCAATATTTCATAATGGTGACAAAAGAAGTGAGCTATTACACTATCAGATGTCAAATGGCACACTTTTTGATGCAAGCCGAGTTTCATCAAAACCTTACACAAGAAGCCGGGCAAAAGAGTTTGTAGACTTGTCATTGAATCGCTACCTTGGAGGCTTGATTGAGGGTTCTTGGAACAAAGGCATGAAGCTCGAGAACGTGCTAAACTGGTAGTACAAGGATCCATGTGAAAGACTACTCAAAGTAGGGAGAAAGAGGCTATGAATGTGAAAATGGTTATTCTTGAAATGCAAGCCTCTTGACTAAGCAGACCTTATTTCATTAAGGGTATTTATGTAATAGCTAGCTTAGACTAAAAATAATGGAGAATAGCTCCTTTAGACTTAGATTATTTTGATATGACGAATTATTATGAATTAAGTGTAACTCTAGAGAGTGTTTGAGGCTAAGGCCATAGTTGTTAGGAAATGTTGATGGGATTGCTTGCTTTTGAGGAACAATCCTCTTGAGGGTGTCTCTATAGATTAGGTGCTTGTTTGAATTCTTAATTGGAGGTTTTAGCTTTAATATAGCTATTGTTGCCAATTAGTTTCTTGCTTGTACATCTTCTATCTTTACTTCCTTGTTCTTAGATTTTAGGGTTTCTTTTTTTTTTTTTCCACAGCTCAATATTGTATCAATTGATAACAAGAGTTTGGATTAGATTTGTTTTTACAAATCTAGTCTTGGGAGTTCAATATTTACTAAAGATAGAGAGCATGGTTGCAAAGAGAACAAAGGATACAATTTGGTCAAGTGGGCGACAGTTTTGCATAGAAAAGATAAAGGTGGCTTGGGCATCAGAAATTTGAGGAAGCATAACAACTGTCTTTTGATGAAATGGTTGTGGAGATACACTGAGGAGAGGCAAGCTTTGTGGAAAGATTTGATTAAATGTAAATATGGGGAGGATGGATTTTGGTGTAGTAACATAAGCACGGATGCTTATGGAGCGGGGGTTTGGAGAGCTATTAGAAACTTATGGCCCAAGTTAGAAGCAAATTTGCATATCAAGGTGGGGGATGGAAGGAGAACTAGATTCTGGTGGGATGTATGGATCAAACAAACCCCCCTAAAAGACCTGTTTCCTGATCTATTTATTTTGTGCACCAATTCTGAGGCAATGATCAGTGATTGCTGGATAGTACAAGGTTGGAATCTCTATTTCAGAAGACTTCTAAATGATTGGGAAATAGAGAGAGTAGCCAAATTGTTGGAGGAAGTGGGGG
>JAJOOJ010007814.1:0-25562 GCA_029582625.1 Solanum boliviense | reverse complement strand
AGTTGAAAACCCACGAGAATTGAAGAAGAAGGAACTCAAAATCTTCAATCCTAGCTCCAACTTCTTCTTCTTCTTCTTCCCCTCTTCTTCTCTTCTTCACTCAAGGACCCTAACTCTTACTCTTTTAAAATGGAACAAAAATGATCCACAATCAGCCTAACACAATAATATAACCTCAAAAGAAAAGATTTGTGAAAAGACCAAAATGCCCTTAAATTTCCGGACGAACTCCTTGCTCACTGCCCAACTTTCAAAGGGCATAACTCGCTCATACGAACTCGGAATCGAACAAACTCGGTGGCGTTGGAAAGATCGTTCCAAGGGCTTTCCAAAAATAACTGGAACTACTCCTGGATCATCCTGAGCTAGGATTTATGACTGCTCAAAGTTGGCCAAAAACTCATTGATTTCCCACACTTAACCAAATTTCCAGGTTTTGAACTTTTTCCAAAAGTGACTACTTTCAATTTCAAGCTACTTCATATTCAGTTTAAATTGTCGGATGTAACACAATTAAAACTAAATTACATAAAAACCCCTCATAGAACCTCATTATAAAGTCAACACAAAGTCATAGGCTCTTGCTTAACCTATCATTTTCCGAGTCGTTACACCCGCAACACCCGAAAACAAAATCAAAACATGCACTCATCTAATTAAACTCAAACCATTACACACATGCCCCTGGGATACTCCGATTTCTCCCGATTTGGCCAAATTTGGCCATTTGACGACTTTTGCCCTTAAGAATGACGTCAACCGCTCCATCATTGGGCAAATTACATCATTTGGCACAAATGTGGGTTATAAGACTTCACCCGACTAAACCCAACAACAACACAACACAACCCAACAATTTTAATCACTTTTAAGCACGAACAATTCAGGAATTTAACAATAAAGGCATTACAGGCAAGATAGTCGAATTAAAATTAGGCACACAGTCATACAATTACGATCAGAGAGTCCTAATACATATCACTAAGATAAAAATCACTTGCAAATGAGTAAAAATCACTAACTATAAATTTTGGGTTTGGAAAACCAACCTTAGAAGCCGAATACAGGATGTTGTAAAGCTAGGCGGCAAAAAATCCAACTCCGAACACATAGATGATGACTAGAACGAGATACAGAATGCAAAAATATGAAATATTGCGCGGGTGTGAGTTTGGGAAATTTAAAAGTGAGAGAAAGTGAAAGAGTTTGAAAGTTTAAACCTTTGGCCTTTAAAAACCGTCCAGTTCTCGCCCATTCGGCGACATAAGTTTTGCTCGCCGACCCACTCAGTGACACACTGAGTGGGCACTTACCTCGCTGAGTTTTGTAGGACCTCCAGTTAATGTGAGGGTTCAAATGGTGGACTAAATCGTGATCGCCGACCTGGTCGGCGATTCGTCAATCAACTCCTAGGCTCATCGAGTTTTACATACTTCAATTTCAAAATGTCTTGAGTCCAATGGTGGTCCAAGTCTGGCTTGCCGACCTCTTCGGCGAGTCGCCGACTGGACTTTTTGCTTGCCAATCTGCACTGTTCAAACACATTCTACACTTTAACCTGCACATTCAACTCACCATTATTTCAAAATTAAAAAGAAAGAAAATAAAACTTGGGTTTCCTCTCAAGCAGCGCCTTAGTTAACATCGTGGTACGACGCAAGTTCATACTCAAACCTCATTCTTTGGGTTGGCCATAGTATCACTAGACAACCCCCCTTGTTGTCTTGGGTTTAAATGAGATGAGATATGACCCATTTGGGTCTCCAACTATTTGATCGAGGCCATGTGATCAAGGAGCTAGGCTGTTATTACATAGGGTAGTCATGTGAGATCCCCCGGAGAAATTTGCTCAGCCACTCCTTTGTTTTCGGGACTAAGACCTATATAAAAGCAGTCCAGTAGCATGTTATCTGAGATTCCATGAGCTGGGCATTGCAACAATAGTGACTTAAATCTCAACCACAACTCATAGATTTACTCACCCTCCATTTGCATGAAATTTATGATGTTATCCCTAAGCATCATCATTGTCAAAGGAGGGTGGCCCATTGGTTTGTCATTGCTACATGACCTGCTCCGTTATTCTGTACTAAACAAGCAACACGAAAACCAAAACTGAAAATAAGTAGATTCGACTATAACTAATAAGAACAAAATTCAACTTAACTAAAAAATCTTAACCAACACCACTCCTCGGCAGCGACGCCATTTTGATAGAATAATGCTATCAAAGACACTTAATCCAGTTCTAAGAGTCAACGATCGTTAGTCAGTATATAACCCAACTAAATGAGTTGGGGTCGAATCCCAAAAGGAGTGGTACATGTTCAAGATTCAATAGGAAAATATGAATGTGTTCAAATCAGCCATAGGAATAGACATTTATGATTAACAACATAATGTACATCAGGAGGTTGACACAAATGTCAAATAACAAGGGGTTTTGGTTTTCAATTATCAACTACAGCAGCAACAGTTGGTTTCTCTCGAACACCAACAAGCAAGCAAATAAGAACAACATACGCTTTAGTCCATTCACTCTCTCGAGCTGAATATGTGGAAAAAGGGTTTAGGATTCACTCTCTCGAGCTAAACCCATGACAACCCAATACCCATAGACCATCAATATAGTAATCTTGGTTTTAAAACCTTTCTCTCGAGCAAGCCAAAAACATGAAGGTAGAACTACATTTGCAACTACAATCCTTAAATTTTAACCATAATTACTGATTGAAATAACTTCTAAACAATATTTAAACTAACAATTAGCAATACACATAACCTAAATCAGCCTATAATCACATAATCACACCCCAATAGTTGGGGTTTTAGCTAGACATCATAAAAATATAGAAATCGTTACCAAATTGTGTTTCAATCAACTGGGTAAGATTAATTTCATCTTTACAAAGGTCCAAATTGAAGAATCTCAAAGACCCACTTCCGATTTCTCAAAAATGGAAAACTTCAATTCTTCAAAGCTAAGGAAAAGTTTTGTCTCAATACTTAGAGTTCAAACTCAAAACTTACTCTAATGAATGTTTAGAAATAATTTTTTGATGAAATGATTAGATAATAAACTTAATGTTCAGAAAATGTATTTATAGTCGCCAAAAATTTGCTGCGAAGGACCATTCAGTGCAGTAAGTCGGGCTCGCTGATCAGCTCGGCGATCCACCCTTTGGTCAGTTCCATCGCCTTCTTGCCTTTACCTTCACCAGCCTTAAGTTCTGTAACTTTGGGCGATCCAACATTGCATCGCGGAACCACTCAGCGACACGCCGACTACTACTTCTTCTCGTCAAATTGATTTTCTCCTTCAGGGCTTGGCACACTGGAACTTATGGTGAGGCCATTCGGCGACTCTCCAAAGGGATTTGGCGATCACCAGCCATTCATTTCTTCGTTCTTTCAGCTCACTTTGTTCCTTTTTGCAAATTAGTGTCCATGCTTTGTTCCTCAATCCAAATACCTGGAAATCAAGGGTTTAACATCAGTTATTGGCACAAAACAAGCATTTGAGGACACAAAATCTTTCCAATAAAGCCCTAAATGAGTCCAAATAGTGGACTCATCAATAACCTACTAGGGACGCTACGTGTCCATGTATCGTATTCGTGTGTTATTCGACCCATCACTTGTATCAACATGAAACCCGATCCAACACACACCACTCATTCATAAGCTCATATAAGACTCGATCCACTAATAATCAAAATAGTATATATATTATCATTATCTTAACATATCATAATATGCTCTCTTTTCAGTTATATCTCAGAACATACAAATAAAATTAAATGTCACAAGTACACATCACAATAACAAGTCATTCAAGAATGGTTTCAACAATTCACAATTTATTCATATAATCATTGCCAAATGATAACGCTCAACTATACTTCCTAATTAAGGTATAGGCAGACGTGTGTAAAAATAATATCCAAGTTTATATGAGTTAGGGTTGAATTACATGGATTGATAAAAAGAATTGCGATCGATTTGATTTTAAACCCAAGACTAACTAGCACGATATAGTCCAAAATAAGAGTGTAACATTTGGGGGATTTGGGAACACAATATTTGATTCGAACACGAGTGTCAATGTCAAGATATCAATACAAATGAGTTTCACCAAGTTGGAAATGACTAGGGGTGCATGCAACATTGATGGTGTAACACCTTGCTATTTGAAAGAACTAGAATTTGAAAGAAACCATTTTTGGAAATAATCAAATTTGGAAAGTTTGACAAAATTAAGCTAAGTATGAGTTTTGGGTCAACTTCAAACGACCCTAAATCCTAGCTCAGGATGTGTTAGGTGTGATAGCATACACCGTAGGAAATATCTTTGAATTATCTTTCCAATGCCGTAAAGTTTTCTCAATTCTGAGTTTGTATGAGGGAGATATGTTCATTTGAAGTTGGGCTGCCCATATAAGAAAAGTTAAAACTGGATTTTTGAAGGGTATTACGGTCTTTTCACCACCCAATTAATTAATTTTGTTTTTGGTAATTAAGTTGGGGTCTCAACTGATGGGATTTACAAGATTAAGTTAGGGTTTTGAGAGAAGAGAAAAGAAGAAGAGAAAAGAGGAGAAAAAGCAAGGATTTGTCTCGTTCTTGAAGTTAGGCTTGTGAATTTTGCCAACGATTGATCCCTACGAGGCATGTGAGATCACATAGCATTGGGTTAGTTCACCCATGCGCCAATCATGATTCAATTCCGCGGATTTATGTTCTTGAAAGTATAGAAATTGAGTTCTTGATGGGTTTTGTTGAAATTCTATTGGGTACTTGATTGGTTGAAGTTGTTGAGAAGTTCTTGAGTTAAATTCATTAAAATGGATGTTGTTTTGAGTAGATTCTTATACATTTTGGTTGTGTATTCGATTCTAAGCGTTTGGGGAAGGAACCATTCAAATCTAGGGAGTTTAGAGTTGAAAAATGAGCAAGAAAATTCGTCAAAAATTTGGGGAGGGGGCTGGGGCGCTTCGCCACTCAGAGCTCCCCAAACAAACTTCTGTAGTTTGGGCTCGAGGGCGCCGCGCCAATCAGTGCACCCCAACCTAGCTTCTGAAGTTTGCCCTCTCGCGCCCCGCACTACTCAGAGCGCCAATGACACGAGGTTTTCTACCTTTTCCCACTTCTTTTCGTTTGAGTTTTCTTGAATCGTACCTATGTTTCCTAGTTGATTTTTACACTCTAAGGTACATATAAACATCAAGATATCATCTATAACACAAGATCATGAACGTTGAATCCATAAATTAAAATCAAGGTTGAGTTAAGAGTCAAGTCAAGAGAGTTCTTAGAGTCTTTCAAAAGTCTTGTGCAATCGTTTTAAACCTGTTTTAAAGACTTAAGCCTTGAGTTTGAAAAATATTAGAGACAATTTCATTTCTTTAAATGATATATGGGAACTAAATAATCCCCAAGAACAAATGTTTTCACATTTAAGATAAAAGGAAACACCGATTTCCAAAGGAGTTTTCATGAGCAGTTTTGAGTTCCATCTCATTTAAGAGATAAGCTTTTTGTGTAATTACCTCAAATCACAAAAAGAGTTTTGTTTTAAAACATATGAGCTGAGTATATTTTGGGATTAGTATTGAGCATCGATATGGGGACGAGTTCATAATAACTCAATGTCTCCATAAACCATGTAGCCATTGTGGGTAGAAAGGGTCATACTTTTTAGATGATTGCTTAGTGCTTTTTAGCATAGACTAGTGGATCCATTTTGTTGAGGCATTCTATATCCCGGCAAGTTATAGGATAGTTCTGGTAGTGTGGGCGAGACGCTGTATCATCACATTCACTCATAGTGATGATTGTCGGTTAAAGAAACTCCCACAAAATTATATTTTTTACTATATATGTATATTGATTTGTTACTTACTGTTTTAATTTCTTTATATAAACTGCATATTTATTGTTGTTTATTTATGCATTGAGTTGAGTATCCATGAGTTGAGTAAACCTGAGGTATGTGTTTCTTTCAAAATTCATTTCGAGCTTATGTCATGTTCAGTTTTCCCCCCTCATGCTCGTACATTCAATATACTGATGCCATTTGGCCTGCATCATTTTATAATATAGATACAGGTAATTAGGATTAGAATCCAGCGCCTCGTTGATCCAGTTGAGCATCTCAAAGTCTGTTGGTGAGCCTCCTTGCATTTTAGAGGATCCTCTTTATTGCTTTACTAGTTCAGTTGTTTAGGATGATCGGGGGTCTGTCCCGACATCCCTCATAGTTATTACAGGCTTCATAGAAAGTTAGACGATATTAGTTCTTTAGTCTTATTCATCTCGGTTGTTTGTTTTAAGAGTTGAGTTCGCCTTATGGGCTAGTTGAAGGTTTTATTTATAACATTTTATAGTTTATATGGGTTTATCTTTGTTAAGTTAAGTCTTCTGCTGAGTAGTATGCCAGGCCAAGGGTTCTCTTGGGGCCAACAATGGTTCTCGAGTGTTAGTCTCGCCCATGGTGTAGGCTCAGGGCGTGACAAACTAGGTATCAGAGCACAAATTTGAAGAGTCTTAGAGAGTCTATGAAGTCGTGTCTGTAGAGTCCTTATTATAGGTGTGAAGCGTGCCACATCTATAATTAGGAGGCTGCGACATTTAGGAACTATCTCACTTTTTTCACATTTATTTTGTGTGATAAAGTTAATCTCTGTGAAGTTTCTTTCTAATTCGTGCTTGCGCGTGTCTTTCAGATCATGCCTCCATGAAGAGCTATTCGAGGTCGTCCTGCTAGGTGTAATGTTGAGGAACAAGGGATACCTAATGCACCTGAGGTGCAACCCCAATGGGAAGCCACCATTGTTGAGTTCAGGGAAGGGATCAGAATGTTAAGTCAAGCTGTGAACAACCAAGTTGGGCAGAGGGAGAACCGACATGAAGTAAATGATACTTCGAGGATCCGTGAGTTCTTGAGGATGAATCCTCCAAGCTTAACTGGTTTAAGCACTACTGAGGATCCAAAAAGCTTTGTTGAGGAACTGCAAAAAAGATGTTTGAGGTTATGCACGTTGCTGATGCTGATTGAGTGGAACTAGCTGCATATCAATTGGGGAGTGTTTCTAGGACTTGGTTTGACCAGTGGAAGAAGGGTAGAGCTGAGGGTGTACTAATTTTGAGTTGGGCTATGTTTGAGGAGGCCTTTTTGGGGCATTTCTTTACCCGTGAACTGAGAGAAGCCAAGGTACGAGAATTCCGTACTTTTAAGTAAGATTCACTAAGTGTTCATGAGTACAACTTGAAGTTCACCCAACTTTCCCGATATGCTCTGGAAATGGTTGCTGATATGAGGAGTAGGATAAGTCTTTTTGTTGTTGGGTTGTCTCGTTTGTCAAGCAAAGAGGGCAAGGCAGCTATGCTAATAGGGGACATGGATATATCAAGGTTGATGGTGTATGTGCAGCAGGTTGAGGAAGAGAAGTTGAGGGATAGGGAAGAATTCAGAAACAAAAAGGCTAGACAAGGAATGAGTCCGGGCACCAAAGGAGTAATGTGAACCGATCTTCCTTTCAACATAAACAAAAGGGGCCTGCTCCATCATCTTCTAGTGCACCTGCACTAAGGAACAAATGTGAGTATAATAGTCAAAATTCGCAGAACTTCTAGACTTGCTTAGTCTCAACGTAGTGTGGCACAAGGTGGTAACTGTGCTCCTACACCACTTCATGAAAGAGTGTTAGAAGAATAGGCAGGGAAACGAAAATAAGGGCAATAGAGCCCAATCTTCTTCAGTTGCTCCACCAGACAGGGCTGCACCTAGAGGAGCTACTTCAGGTACTGGCAGAGGAGTAAATCTCCTATACGCGATCACTAGTAGTCAAGATCAAGAGAATTCTCCAGATGTTGTCATTGGTATGATCAAAGTCTTTACTCTTGATGCTTATGCTCTGCTTGACCTAGGAGCAAGTTTATCTTTTGTGAACCCTTATGTTGCAATGAATTTTGATGTTCTTCCTGAGAAACTTTATGAGACCTTTTGTGTTTCTACATCTGTTGGGAAGTTTATTCTAGTTGAGAGAGTCTATCGTGATTGTACCATTTTCATCAATCACCTCTCACCATGGATGATTTAGTTTAGTTAGACATGGTTGATTTTGATGTTATTCATGGTATGGACTGGCTTCATGCCTGTTATGCCTCCATTGATTGTAGAACTCGAGTTGTTAGGTTCCAAATTTCTAATGAGCCATTCTTTGAGTGGAGTAGTTCCACATTGCCTAAGGGTTGTTTCATTTCGTACCTTAAGGCGAGAAAGTTAGTTTCCAAGGGGTGTGTCTATCACTTAGTCCGAGTTAATGATTCTAGTGTTGAGATACCTCTTATTGAGTCAGTTCCAGTTGTGAGTGAGTTTCCAAAAGCCTTTCCAGATTATCTACCTAGAGTCCCTCCTGAGAGAGAAATAGACTTCAGTATAGATATTCTTCCCGTCCAATATCTATGCCGCCATATAGAATGGCACCAACAGAGTTGAAAAAGTTAAAATAGTAGTTGAAAGATCTCCTCGAGAAGCGTTTTATTTGATCAAGTGTCTCACCTTGGGGAGCTCTGGTCTTATTTGTGAGGAAGAAGGATGGTTCCCTTAGAATGTGTATAGATTATCGTCAGTTGAACAAGGTTACAATCAAGAATAACTATCCTCTTCTGAGAATTGATGATCTTTTCGATCAGCTTTAGGGTGCCACCCGTTTCTCTAAGATAGACCTCAGATCAGGCTACCATCAGTTGAGAATAAGGGAAGGTAATATTTGAAAGACGGATTTCAGGACCCGTTATGGTCATTATTAGTTTTTGGTTATGTCTTTTGGTTTAACCAATGTGCCTGCAGCGTTTATGGACCTTATGAATAGAGTATTCAAGACCTATTTGAATATGTTTGTTAGCGTATTCATTGATGACATTCTAATTTATTCGAGGAATGAGAAAGATCATGCTAGCCATCTCAGAATAGTTCTTCAAACTCTAAATGATAGAGAGTTGTATGCTAAATTCTCTAAATATGAGTTTTGGCTTAAGTCTGTGGCATTCTTAGGCCACATTATTTTCGGTGATGGAATTAGAGTGGATACGCAGAAAATAAAAGCAGTGCAGAATTGGCCTAGACCCATATCTCCAACTAATATATGAGTTTCTTGGGGTTGGCAGGATATTATAGAAGGTTCGTAGAGGGGTTCTCGTCTATTTCATCCCCTTTGACAAAGTTAACTCATAAAATAGTGAAGTTTCAATAGTCTGAAGCTTGTGAGAAAAGCTTTCAGGAATTGAAAAAGAGGTTGATTACTACCCCAGCTTTAACCTTACCAGAAGGTATGCAAGGCTTTGTTGTGTATTGTGATGCGTCCAGTGTATTTTTGGGTCGTGTGTTAATGCAGAATGACAAAGTTATAGCTTATGCCTCCAGACAATTGAAAGTTCACGAGAAGAACTACCCAACCCATGACTTAGAGTTAGCTGCCGTAGTATTTGCTTTGAAAATATGACGTGAATATTTGTATGGTGTTCATGTAGATGTATTCACTGATCACAAGAGCCTTCAGTATGTGTTTAGTTAGAAATAACTTAATCTCAGACAGAAGAGGTGGTTGAAATTACCCAACGATTATGACATGAGTATTCTCTATCACTCAGGTAAGGCTAATATTGTTGTTGATGCCTTGAGCAGGTTGTCTATGGGTAGTACTGCCCATGTTGAGGGAGAGAAGAAAGAACTAGTAAAAGCGATGCATAGACTTGCACGATTAGGAGTTCACCTAATGGATTCCACAAAAGGAGGAGTAGTGGTGATGAATGGGCTGAATCATCATTAGTGTCAGAAGTGAAAGAGAAACAAGACCAAGATCCTATTTTGCTTGAATTGAAGGCACATGTTCATAAGAAAAAAGTAATGACTTCTGAACAAGGGGGAGATGACGTATTGAGGTATTAAGGTAGGTTGTGTGTAGCAAGGGTGGATGAACTCCAAGAGAGGATCATGGAAGAAGATCATAACTCCATATATTCTATCCATCCGGGTTCCACAAAGATGTATTGTGATTTGAGAGAGGTTTATTGGTAGTGTGGTATGAAGAAGGGCATTGCAGAGTTTGTTACTAAGTGTCCGAATTGACAACAAGTTAAAGTAGAGTATCAAAGGCCTGGTGGTATTACTCAGAATATAGAGATTCCGTAGTGGAAGTGGGAGATGATCAATATGGACTTCATTACTAGGTTGCCACAGTCTCATAGAGAACATAATTCTACATGGGTGATTGTTGATAGAATGACAAAATCAGCCACTTTTTGCCGGTAAAGACTGTCGATTCAGTAGAGGATTATGCCAAGTTGTATCTTCAAGAGGTTGTCAGACTTAATGGAGTTCCAGTTTTGATTATTTCAGATAGAGGTACCTACCTTACTGCACATTTTTGGAAATAATTCCAGAAAGTTTTGGGTTTGAAGGTGAACTTGAGTACTGCTTTTCATCCTCAGACAGATGGTCAAGCAGAGCACACTATTAAGACTCTAGAAGATATGTTGAGGGCCTGTGTGATTGATTTCAAAGGTAATTAGGATGATTACCTACCTTTCATTGAGTTTTCTTATAACAATAGTGACCAATCTAGCATCTAGATGGCTTCGTATGAAGCTCTTTATGGGAGAAGATGCAGATCTCCTGTTAGATGGTTTGAAGTTGGTGAGTGATGAGTCCATGATTGGGACTCATTTAGGGGTTTATTTGGATATATTTCGTGTCCTCAAATGCTTGTTTTGTGCTAATAACTAATATAAAATCCTTGATTTCTAGGTATATGGATTGAAGAACGAAGCATGGACACTAATGTGCAAAAAGGAACAAAGCAGTGAAAAGAACGAAGAAATGAAGGCCTGGTGATCGCCGAGTCCATTGGGCGAATCGCTGAATGGCCACTATCTCGCCTAAAGTTTCAGCGTGCAAAGCCCTGACGGAGAAAATCAATTTGGTGAGAGAAAAGAGCAGTTGGCATGTCGCCGAGTGGTTCTGCGATGCAGTGTTGGATCACCCAAATTTAAAGAACTTGAGAATGCTGAATGCCAAAGCAAAAAGGCGATGGAACTGACCAAAGGGCGAATCGCAGAGCTGATCTGCGATCCCGACTTACTGCGCCGAATGGCCCTTCGCAACATATTTTTGGCGACTATAAATAAATTTTTGAATCTTTAGTTTAAAGAGAGTTTTCATAATATATATTTTTTTCAGTTTTGGAGACTGAGAACTAAGAGTATTGAGACAAAACTTTTCCTTAGCTTTAAAGAATCAAAGTTTTCCATTTTTGAGAAATTGGAAGTGGGTCTTTGAGATTCTTCAATTTAGACCTTTGTAAAGACGAAATTAATCTTACCCAATTGGTGGAAACATAATTTGGTAACGATTTCTATCTTATTATGATGTCTAGCTAAAACCCCAATTCTTGGGGTGTGATTATGGGTTAATTTAGCTTGTGGGTACTACTGATTGTTAGTTTAAATGCAGTTTAGAAGTGATTTTATTCAATAATTATGGTTTAATTTTAAGGGTTGTAGTTGCAAATGCAATTTTACCTTCGTGTTTTTGGATTGCTTGAGAGAGAGGTTTTAAAACCAAGATTACTGAATTGATGGTCTGTAAGTATTGGTTTGTCATGGGTTTAGCTCGAGAGAGTGAATTCTAAACCCTTTTCCACACATTCAGCTCGAGAGAGTGAATGGGCTAAAGCTAAGGTTGCTCTTATTTGCTTGCTTGTTGGTGTTCGATAGAAACCAACTTGATTAGGGGTAAATTATTTGAGAGAAAGTTTATCCCCACTAAAGTTTAGCTTAGTCACTGATTTACACGTAATTACTAACAGTTGTAATCACTCATCTGTCTACCTTTGCCTATAATCCAATCACATCCCAAGAACCCGTCTCATTATTGTTAAATTCGTGTTATTTGCTAAGTTATAGCTGATAGTTAAAACCAAAACCCCCTTATTTGACATCCGTGTCACCCCTAATTTGAATTATGTTTTTACTCATAAATGTCTATTCCTATTATTGACTTGAGCATTCATACTTTACTTTTGAATCTTAAACACGTATCACTCCATGTGGGATTCGACCCCAACTTATTTAGTTGGGTTATTATACTGACTAGCGATCATTGACACATAGAATTGGGTGAAGTGTCCCTGATACATTAATCAAAATGGCACCCCTGCCGGGGAGTGGTGTTGGTTAAGATTCTTTGGTTAAGTTGATTTTTGTTCTTGTTAGTCATAGTTGAATCTACTTACTTTTAGTTTTGGTTTTCGTGTTGCTTGTTTAGAGGAGAATAAAGAAGCATGTCTTGTAGCAATGGTGACCAAATGGACCACTCTCTTTTGAGAATTATGATTCTTAGGAATAACATCCTAAGCTTCAGGCAATTGGAGGGTGAGTCAATCCATGAGTTGTGGCTGACATTTAAGTCACTATTGCTGCAATACCCAATGATGAGTCCACAGTTTGGACTCATTTAGGGCAATATTTGATGGAATCAGTGTCCTCAAATTCATATTTTGTCTTAATAGCTGATGAAAATCCTTATGTCTCGGGTATTTAGAGTTTGAGTCAAAGCATGGACACAACTTGGCAAGAAGGAACAAGGCAGCTGAAAAGAACTAAGAAATGAAGGCCTGAAGATCGCCGAGCCCAGTTGGCGAGTTGCCGATGGGCCTGGAGATCGTCTTTTGTTCCAGTGTGTTGATATCTGAAGGAAAAGGTGAAGTTGGCGATGAAATGGAGCAGTCGGTGCATTGACGATCAGTTCCGCATAGTAGTAGCATATCGCCTAACGACTGAAAATGCAAAGAGGCTGAAGGCTAAAGTAGGAAGGCGATGAATCGATCGAAAGGTGGATCGCTGAGCGTATTGGCGATCCCGACTAACTGCGTCGAATGGTCCTCTGCAACACAAATTTTTAAACACTATAAATACTTGTTTATCATATCATATCATATGACATCTATTGTTGGAACTTTTTACAGTTTTTGAGAGAGTCTAAGTTTTAGAGGGTTTTAGAGACTTTGTTATAAACATCTTGAAGATTCAAAGGGTTTCAAGTCCAAGAAATTGGATGTGGGTCTAGAGGATTCTTCACTCTTGACATGTTTTAAGACTTAATTCTTCATACCAGTTGATGGAAACTGATATTGGTATAAATTTTTATCTCTTTTACATATCTAGCTAAAACCATAATTCTTAGGGTGTGATTTTATGAATATGGGCTAAATTATCTGTTGGGTCTTGCTTGTTGATGGTTTATTTGTTGTTTAAATGTTATTTCGTTTAGTAGTTGTGTATAAACTTAATGAGATTGTAGTTGCAAATACGATTTCATCTTTGTGTTTATTGCTTGCTTGAGAGAGAGGTCGTAAAACAAAGACTACTAAATTGACAGCCGGTGGTATTGGGTCGACATGGGTTCAGCTCGAGTGAGTGAATCCTAGTCCTTCTCCCACACATTTTGCTCGAGAGAGTGTATGGGCTAAGGCGGAGGATGTGCTTAATGCGACAACTTGGTGTTCGAGAGAAACCGAGTTGATTCGGGGTAAGTTGCTCGAAAGATAATTTACCCCCACTATAGTCTAGCCTAGTCAGAAATGCTCAACAATTTACTATAAAAACGTGTACACGATAATCTGGTTTAACCTGATTCCTATCACATCCTAAGAATCCCGTCTCCATATCTCGTTTCCTTATATTTTTACTTTTTTTAGTTGTCAATTAATACAAACCCCCATTGATAATTGACGCTTGTGTCACTCCTTAGATTTAGTATATTTTTATTCGTTAATATCTATAGCTATGACTAATTAGAACTTGATTTTATTTTTGTACTAATTCTCAAAACCACTCCTTGTGGGAACGATCCCGACCTTTGGTTAGGTTATATCACTACACGCGATCGTTTGGCACTTGAACCAAACTAGTGTCTGTTGATTACGTCGAACATCAAAATGGCGCCACTGTCGGGGAGTGGTGTTATTAGAGAATTTGTAGTTAAGTAGGATTTTTGTTCTTGCTAGTTGTAGTTCTACTGACTTAATTTTTAATTTTGTTTTGTTTGTGTAAATATTTTAGGAAGCATGACAGTTAATGGCAGCAACGGCAGCCAGGTGGGCCACCAAGTTGACATCAGAAATCTCAACGATGTCCAAGAGCCCAACATTAATGACCCCCATCTCATGGGAGGTATTGGGGCCATCCGTTTACCTCCAGCCAAAGGAAATGCAGTGTTCTATATAATGAGCACTATGTTGCAATTGTTGCAACTAAAGGGTCTTTTCAGTGGATTGGCTCATGAGGATCCCTGCGAGCATCTTTGAAATTTCGTGGATGTGTGCGGACCATTCTCTTTCAAAAAACATCTCTCAAGAGTCAGTCCGGTTAAGGTTATTCCCTTTCTCGTAGATGAGAGAAGCGTGCAAGTGGCTGGTGGAGTTGCCACATGAATCCATCACTTCTTGGGAGGAGTTGGTCACCGCATTTAATGTGCTATTTTTCCCTCCCTCAAAGATGATGACTCTTCGGGACAACATCCAAAGCTTTAACATTTGGAGGGCGAGCCAATTCATAAGACTTGGCTGCGATTCAAGAAGTTGGAGCTCTAATGCCCAACTTATGGCTTGCCTGACAACGTATTGCTGCAATATTTCTACCGGAGCCTAGACTCGGTGAACAAGGGCGTTGCTGACCAACTTTCTCTAGAAGGATTGATGCAACAACCTTACGTGATAGCAGCTCAGCTATTGGATGGCATGACCACGATAAATCGAGCTTGGTACACCCATGAAGATCAAGTCTCCCCTCTTACATTCAAATTAACCAAGGAGCAGATGGAAAAAGATCACGAGAGGGACCAAAACATGGCCAAGATCATGACACAACTTGATATTTTGTCCAAAAATGTCATGGGAGGTAGTGCTCGGGGTGTCAATGCTGTGGGTATCGGGTGTGCAAATCCTGAGGAGACGAAGTTTGAAACCTTGTATAATGAGGAGGTAAATTTTCTAGTCAACCAAAGAGGTGGTTATTGTTCAAACTACCCAAGGCAGTGTGGCAACCAAGGTTGGGCTAGAGAGGATTGTTGGAAGGATCACAACCGAGAATGGAGGGGCCAAAATCCTAACTAGAAAGATGGGGAGAAGGACAGGTATGTGCCTCTCCATGAGCCCCAAAAGCTAAAGGATTCGAAAGGTGGTAGGTCAGAGGATATGCTATCTCGTATCCTCAACAAAGTTGAAGGGTCAGACAAAATTTTGAAAGAAATGAAAGAAGATGTGTCCACCCTTAGTCAGATCATCACCTTTCATTCAGTGTCGATAAATCAATTGGAGACCCAAATGGGTAATATATCATCTCATCTCAATTCGAGACAGCAGGGGGTTTGGCTAGTGATACTATGGCTAACCCCAAGAATGAGGTTTGAAGATGGACTTGCGTCGTGCCGCGACGTCAACTAAAGCGCTGTTTGGGAGGCAACCCAAAACCCCTCACTGTTTTTTTTATTATATGTGTTTTGGTAAAATAATGGTGTGTTGTTTGTACAGGTTGAAGTGTGGAAAGAGTGCAAAAAAAAGTGCAGGGTGGCGAGCAGCAAGTCCAGTTGGTGAGTCGCCGAAGAGATCAGCAAACCCGACCTAAGCCGCCGTTTGACTCAAGACATCTTCAAATTGGAGTATGTAAAACCCGGTGAGCCTATAAAATTATTGGCGAATCGCCGATCGTGTCAGCGATCTCGAATGAGACTGTCGTTGGGGCCCCCACACTCACTGGTGGTTGTGTAATATTTGGCGAGGTGAATGAACACTCGGCGGATCGCCGAGAGGCTAGGTGAGCTCGACTAATGTCGCTGAATGGGTGAAAAGTAGACGGTTTTGCAGGCAAAAGGTTTAAAAATTCTAACTCATTCACTTTCCATCACTTCTTATCTTCCCAAACTCACACCTGCACACTAGTTCCTATATTTTTGCATTTTTTAGAGTATTTTTAGTGATGATTTGTGCTCGGGATTGGATTGCATTGCCACCTAGCATATCAATAGTATCTTAATAGGCATCTAAGGTTGGTTTACGAGCCCTGAGTTTCTTTTATCTAAAGTTGTACTCAAATACAATAATATCATTTTGTTGATGTGGGCTGGGCCTCTCTGGTAGGATTAGAGTTTTTCATTGCCTGTTTTGATTCGATAATCTTGCCCTTACTAAGTTAAATTGTAGAAATCCCGTAATTGTATGCCTTAAATTGGATTAAAATTCAAGGGGTCGTGTTTCGGTGTGATGGGTCTGAGCTTAATTGAACTAGTGCATGCTTTGATTTTATTTTCGAGGGGTTGCAGGGTTGAATTTGAAAAAGTGGGTTGAAGTTAGGCACGTTGTGTCATTTGGCGAGCTGGGTCGAGCTCGCCAAACCACTCGGCAGTTCGCCTAGTGCCCCTATTTCACCTTTAATTTCTTGCTAAGTGAGTAGTTCAAGTATGAAACTTTTGGCGAGAAGCCTAAAGTCGCCAAAAGAACTCGGTGACTCGCCGAAAGGCTTTTTCAGTCGCTTATTGTTTGCACCCCTGAACCTGTATACATTAGAAGTTTCGGCGGGCCTATCCTTGTTCGCCGAAAGCTATCGGCGACACGCGAGTGGTTACCCCCTATAGCTTACTTGCCACAGTTTTTAGTGCTAATTCCTTCGGCGAGCTTGCCCAAGAATTTCGGTGATTTGCCTTCTGGTTTAGTGAACCTGTCTGAAATTGTTATGATGTGCTTCTGTTTAGGTTTTTCTAACTTCTCTTCGAGATTTTGCAGACACGACTTAATCAAAAGTTGCTGAAAGAATAACACCAGCCCAAGAGAAGTTTTAAGGGATTGTGATAAATTAGGATGCAACTACGTCGAAAAGCAAAGCTACGAAACTACCCACAACTACTGGGAAAGGCAAGGGCAAGAGGCCCACTTCTGCTAGGAAAACCATTACCCTAGACCCTAATATTCCTTCATGGGCCCGGGGATTCTGCAGGGCGGTGCATGTCTTTCTAGCGAACTCACACTGAACAGAACTTGGTGAATCTGGTACTGCTGTTCCTCCTTAGGTAACCTCGGGTACTGATGTCTAGGCTCAGGGTGAGGCATTGGGCACTGATGCCCAGACAAATGGAGAGACTGCATAGACATGATCCACTCTTTACCTCTCTCTCTATTTTGCTTTACTTCATTGTTGAATAATTCCTATTTGCATTTGAGGACGAATGGTTTTTGTTTGTGGTGGGGTGAGGCCCACCTTTGTGTGCTGATTATGCTTATGTTTTATTTATATATTTGGGTCGTTGTGCTTAAAATTGTGTCTTACACTGCTTCTTATGGATGTTTGAGCTTGTGGCTCCTTATATTTTTAATTGTAAATGATTTTGACCTTTCCAAAAAATTTTAAAATTTTCACCACCTCTTGTACGTGTGGAATATGGCTATTCTTTAGCAAATTTGAGTCTCGGTTTTGATCAATATTGATGACTTAAATAGTGCTCATAATCGAATGAACATGAATGTGCGGCTATGATGAGACCAAGTGAAGTTACATAGTCAATATGTGAACTCTTTGCATTTCGTTGTGAGTAGCCAATTATCGAATTGATTCTTTTGTGATGAACGTTGCACACTAGCAAAAGTGTGGAGTCTTGTTTGACTCTAGTGTCAATGCCTTGTGTGATGAGCTTACTGTGAACCATGCATGATGACACCTAGAATTTGTTTCGTTGGTCTGGTCGACTAAGTAAGGCTATCTCTTGATATGATTTTTGGCAACTTCGAAAGAGTGTGAGCCAATTTGACATATACCTCTTTTGTGGCCTACTTTGTGAGTGTGTGAACCTCTTTTAAACAACCCTTGAGCCTTACCTTTTTTTGGAAGAAACTTGATGAAAACATGACCTTTATTAAATTCACTACCCATAATCCTCATGATTTGTGGTTGATTGAATAGCCAACTTAGGCCAAAAGCCTAAGTTAGGGGTGTGGTGAAAAGAAAAGGCAAGTCAAGAAGTGCATGAAAAGTCCCTTTTAACCCATGGTGTTGAGAAAAATGGAACCCCTCCATACAAAAGAAAAAAGAAAAGACAAGAGAAAAGAAAAATAAAAAGTTGTGAAATAAAGTTATGGGAAATGTCAAAAGAAATGGGGTTCCGAACAATCCATGGAAGTGATAATGGTATGACTTATGAGCACTAAAGAAATTGATGAAAGAAGAGGAAATGGACTATTAAAAACACCACATTTCACGAGGATGAAAGTCACTGAGCTTAAATGACCATACCTTTGCACTCAGTCCCATTACAAGCCTTGAAAAGACCTTTTGATCTTGAGTGAGCTGAAACAATTGTTGATTTGAAAATACGGGCAAACTTATGGGTGAAAGCATGCATTGTGTTCTTCTTTGTGAGAGTGAGCGTTGCATTTGATTCTAGAATTTTAAATGATTAAACCATTGTGTGTGAATATGGAATCATTCTTTGTGTGAGGGTATTCGAATACCTTGTTGAGCTTGAACTTGCATTTGAAGTAAGTTGAGTATACAATTAATTCTTGCATGAGTAAGTTGAGTCTTGTTGTGTACATTGATGGTTGAGTCTTGTGTAGCACTGTTTGAGACATCCTTTTTAGACTGCCGAACTTGAGTTTTACTTGAGGACAAACAAAAGTTTAAGTTGGGGGTGTTGATGAGTCCACAATTTGGACTCATTTAGGGCTATATTTTGATAAAGTTAGTGTCCTCAAATGTATATTTTGCCTGAATATCTGATGAAAATCCTTAAAATTAAGGTATTTAGAGTTTGAGGCATCTCATGGACACTACTTGGCAAGAAGGAACAAGGCGGCTGAAAAGAATGAAGAAATAAAGGCCTGAAGATCACCGAGCCCAGTTGGCGAGTCACCGATGGGCTTGGAGATCGCCTTTTGTTCCAGTGTGCTGATCCCTGAAGGAAAAGGTCAAGTTGGCGATGAAATGGAGCAGTCGCCGATCAGTTTTGCGAAGCAATACCATATCACCCAATGACTCAAAATGCGAAGAGGCTGAAGGCCAAAGTAGGATGGCGATGAAATTGACCGAAAGGCAGATCGCAAAGTATATCGGTGATCCCGACTAACTGCGTCGAATGGTCCTCCGCAACATAAATTATCAAACATTATAAATACTTGTTTATCATATCATATCATATGACTTCTATTATTGGAACTTTTTACAGGTTTTGAGAGAGTTTAAGTTTTAAAGGGTTTTGGAGACTGTTATAAAATCCTTGAAGATTCAAAGGGTTTCAACTCCAAGAAATTGGATGTGGGTCTTGAAGATTCTTTACTCTTGACATGTTTTAAGACTTAATTCTTCATACCCAGTTGATGGAAACTGATATTGGTATAAATTTTTATTTCTTTTACATGTCTAACTAAAACCCCAATTCTTGGGGTGTGATTTTGTGAATATGGGATAAATTATCTCTTGGGTCTTGCTTGTTAATGGTTTATTTGTTGTTTAAATGTGAATTCGTTTAGTACTTGTGTATGAACTTAATGGGATTGTAGTTGCAAATACGATTTCATCTTAGTGTTTTTGGCTTACTCGAGAGAGATGTCGTAAAACTAAGACTACTAAATTGATAGCCAGTGGTATTGGGTCGACATGGGTTTAGCTCGAGAGAGTGAATCCTAGTCCTTCTCCCACACATTTTGCTCGAGAGAGTGAATGGGCTAAAGGCGGAGGCTGTGCTTAATGCAACAACTCGGTGTTCGAGAGAGACCGAGTTGATTCGGGGTAAGTTGCTCGAAAGAGAATTTACCCCCACTATAGTCTAGCCTAGTCAGAAATGCTCAACAATTTACTATCAAAAACATGTAACTGATAGTCTAGTTTAACTCGTATTCCTATCACATCCCAAGAATCCCGTCTCCATATCTCACTTTCTTATATTTTTACTTTTTTTTTAGTTGTTAATTAATACAAACCCCCATTCATAATTGATGCTTGCCTCACTCATTAGATTTAGTATATTTTTATTCGTTAATATCTATAGCTATGACTAATTAGAGATTGATTTTATTTTTCTACTAATTTTCAAAACCACTCCCTGTGGGAACGATCCCAACCCTTGGTTGGTTTATATCACTACATGCGATTGTTCGGCACTTGAACCAAAATAGTGTTAGTTGATTACGTCGAACATCACCCAACTCATGGAATCTTAGATAACATGCTACTGGACTGCTTCTATAGAGGTCTTGGTCCGGAGAACAGGTCAGTCAATGACCAAATTTCTTCAGGTGGTCTCACACGACTACCATTTGCAATAGCAGCCCAACTCCTTGATCATATGGCCAAGACAAACAAAGAGACTGAGAAGGATAAGGTCATGGCCACATTGTTGACTCAGTTGGATCTAGTGGCCAAAAAGATCATGGAATTGGAAGCACTGGACAAAAAGAAAGACCGGTGCATTCCCCCTCATGAGCGTGTAAAGTCCAAGGCGTACGAGGGTGGACTAATAGAAGAGATACTCTCACTCATTCTTCACAAAGTTGAAGAACACAATAAAATGTTGAATGGGATAAATGAGAATGTCTCACTGCTAAATCAGATAACTGCTTTTCATTCCCTGTCTAATTAGCTGCTGGAGACCCAAATGGGTCATTTGTTGTCTCATCTCTATCCCACAAGCCAAGATTGAGGGGGGAAGTCGTGCCACGACGTTAACGAAGGCGCTTCTTAGGAGGCAACCCAAGGGTTTATATGCTTTCGTTTTTGTTTGTGAAATAATCGTGTGTTGATTGTGCAGGTTAAAGTGTGGAATGTGTTTGAACAGTATAGATTGGCGAGCAAAAAGTTCGGTCGGCGACTCACCGAAGAGGTCAGCGTGCCTGACTTGGACCACCGCTGGACTCAAGGAATTCTAGGGTTTGAGTTTGTGAAACTCAGCGATCCCAGGAGCAGATTGGCGATACGCCGACCAGGTCGGCGATTACGATCTTGTCCGCCGTTTGGAACCCCACATTAACTTGAGGTCTTGTAAAACTCAGTGAGGTAAGTTCTCACTCGATATGTCACCAAATGGGTAAGCGAGAAAAACTTATGTCGTTGAATTGGCGAGAATTGGATGGTTTTTAAAGGCCAAAGGTTTAAACTTTCAAACTCTTTCATTTTCCATCTCTTTTGCACTTTCTAAAATCACACCCGCGCAATATTTTTCATATTTTTTCATCTTGTATCTAGTATTAGTCTTCATCTGTGTGTTTGGAGTTGGATTCTTTGCAGCGTAGCTATATAACTTCCCGTATTCAGCTTTTAAGGTTGGTTTTTCGAACCCCAAATTAATAGTTAGTGATTTTTACTCATTTGCAAGTGATTTTTATCTTCGTGATGTGTACCGGACCTCTGTGAGATCTTTGTTTTATGCTTGTGTGCTTGAATGCCGATTTTAATTCGAATATCATGCCTATAATGCGTTTATTGTTAAATTCCTGATTTTTTCGTGCTTAAAAATGATTAAAACTGTTGGGTGTTGCTTAAATATTGTTGGGTCTAGTCGGGTGAAGTCAAACTAACCCATATTTGTGACAAATGACGTAATTTTCCCAATGATGGAGCGGTTGACGTCATTCTTAAGAGCAAAAGATGTCAAATGGCCAAATCGGGAGAAGTACGAGTATCCCGGGGACATGGGTGTAATGGGTCTTAGTTTAATTGAAATAGTGCATGTTTTGATTTTGTTTTCGAGGGCTGCGGGGTTGAATTTGGAAGTTGGGATTGAAAGTAGGCACGTTGGGCCGTTTAGCAAGCTAGGTCGAGCTCGCCCAACCACTCGGCGGTTGACCAAATTCCCCCTAATCACCTTTAATTTCATGATTAATCTTGAGATTGGTTCTGTAACTTTCACAGAGAAGCCTGAGTTCGCCGAGTGCACTCGGCGACGCGCCGAAGGTCTCCCTTGATCGCCCTTTTCTGCGCCCCTAACCCCTAAAATGCTCTGTAACTTTCGGCGGGCTAGTCGTTGCTCGCTGAATGCTATTAGTGATTCACTGAAAGATCCTTCCCCATCACAGACATGCCATTTGTCTGAGGCTTTTTTGAGCCAATCCTTTCGGCGAACCCGATGTTGATCGCCAAAGTGATTCGGCGACTCGCCGACCGATTTGGCGAGTCTGTCTGCAATTATTTTTTTGCATATTTGCTTGAACTGTTTCTAACTTTCTCCTATGTGTTTGCAGATATGGCTAGACGTAAAGTAGCTAGAGAAACATGCTGCCCTGCAAGAAAGCCAAGGAAATAAAAATCAACGAAGATGCAGCTGCATCCCAAGCAAAGGCTACTAAACCTCCCACAACAGGTGGGAAAGGAAAAGGAAAATAGAAGGCATATGCGTCACAGGAGGCCAACTCCGAAAGCGATGGTATCCATGCCACTCACTTCACCACTTCTGAGAGTGAGGGTGAGCACCAAGATCCTCGGGTTACCAATTCTGAGCCTGAGGATGATGAGCCAGTAGCAACACAGAAGGCAGAGTTGTGATCCAAGAGGATGAATGATCCATCTCAGATTAGGACTCCCTAGGCCACCACTACTCCTACTCGTGCTCCAGCACAGGCTGTGGTCCTAGCACCACCAGTACAGGGTCCTCCCCTATGGTCTATGAATAAATTAAAGACTTAGGGGCTGAGGACAATTATAAAGGAAGAAGGACTGTCGACTGATGGTGTCATCGATAGGTACCCAGAGATCATGAGCTATCTGAGGGCCCACAAATTTCAACTATTAACTAAGCCCCGTGGCCCGTACATTCAAAATTGGGTAAGAAAATTTTACAGTGTCTACAATTCCTTGGTACCACAAGGGAAGAAGCCGACATCCAAATTCAAGCCGGTGGACTGTGTGGTTGTCAGAGGTTGGAAGGACAAAGACACTGAAGAAGTGGTTGGCCCGGCTGATATCAGACGGTACTCCTAAATGGCTTGAACTTGGATCACCCATTTATAAGAAGGACCTAAACATAGCAGTAAGTTACTGGTTTGGCTTCATCACCAACACTATTATGCCGTCCCAGAACGAGTCAATTCTCCGCCACGCCAAGGCAACCTATCTGGGTTGCATTATTGATGAGACCAGGTTGAACCTGGGGATGATTATGGCACAAAAGATGGTCATGAGGGCCAAGCAGCGCAAAACTTCCCTTCCATTTCCGGTGTTGATCACCGAGCTGTGCAGCAAGCTCGGGTTCCTAGAGATAAGAAGAAGGATGTGGAAGTGATTCCCACATCTTTTACCGACATCTGAAGGATTGAGGTGGAGTACTTGAAAGATTAGGTGGAGAAGAAGAAGGCTGCCCCGGTGGACACATCCCTGGTTGTTGATCCTTAGACACTACCTGCAGAGGTAGCATTGCCTACTCCAGCCTCCGGGCCTTCAAGTACATCAAGTGTTGTTCCTTCTGATACTCCTAGTTCCTTTACTGCTCCATTGCCTCCTAGATCTAATACTTCTATTGCTGCCTCCCAGCCCCCGCTCACTCAGGCTACATTACTACGGATGGGGCAGCTAGCCCTTTTGGCTAATCGTCGTTCTGCCAAACTTGAGGCCTCTATTCCAGGCATGATTCATACAACCCTCGTGGATTCTGTGACACCTTTGAGTGCTACCATTGAAGCCCTTGAGGCTAGGATAGCAATGTGTAAGCGTGGCCAAGGGGCTCTTGAGGCTAGGATAGCAATTGAAGTCCACTAACATGTCTATGATTTTCGGGACGGTGGAGATCCCAGATGTGCTAGTTGAGCTAGATATGCCACTGGCTACCTCCGGAGATGATGTTCGAGCTGAGGAGACAGCTGATCCTGAGTCTGAGTCTGAGACGGATGAGGAGATGCTTGAGGTTGCTGATGAGGCTTCTTATGAGGGCCTTACAGAGACAGAGGAGGCCATGGTAGATGCAGCTGCAGACACACCTTTGGCAGCCCCTAGTGGCTCTACCACTGTTGAGGTGACTCTGGGCACTGAGGCCCAGGTTCAGAGTGTTACACCGGGCACTGATGGCCCGACAGATGGAACAACTGTTTAGACAGGACTTTTCTTTACCTCCCTCTTTGTCCCCTTTTTATTGACTTTTGGATACTTTCTTGCATTTGAGGACAAATTGCTTTTGTTTTATAGTGGGGTGAGGCCCACCTTTGTGACTATTGTTCTGTTCATATATTGGGTTTTTGAGCTATGTATTGTGTTTTGATATTGTTTTTGTGGATTGAGCTTCTGGCTCCTTATTTTAATTGTAAATGATTTTTGGACCCTTTCGAAAACTTTTGTGCCACCTCTTGATTGTATTTGAATGTGGTTGTTCTCTTGCAAATTTGAGTATCAGTCTTGATCAATACTGACGACTTGAATAGTGTTCATAATAAAAAAAGTGAATGTTTGGCTACGATGAGGCCAAATGAAGTTGCATAGATAATATGTGAAATTTTTGCATCTCATTGTGACTAGCTGATTATCGAATGAGTCTATTGTGATGAACATTGCACAATAGCAAAAGTGTGGAGTCTTGTTTGATAGTGGTGCCAATGCCTTGTGTGATGAGCTTACCGTGAACCATGTGCGATGACACCTAGAATTTGCCCCGTTGGTCCGATTGACTAAGTGATGCAATCTCTTGAAATGATCTTAGGCAACTTTAAAAAGTGAATCAATTTGACATTATACGTCTTTTGTGGCCAACCTTGTGAGTATGTGATCTTCGCTTGAAAACCCTTTGAGCCTTACCCTTTTCCTTGGAAGAAACTTGATGCAAATTGTGACCTTTCTTTATCCATTACCCATAATCCTCATAATTTGTCGTTTGTTCGAATAGCCAACTTAGGCTAAAAGCCAGCCTAAGTTGGGGGTGTGGTGAAAAGAGAAGGTAAATCAAGAAGTGCAAAGGAGTCCCCTCTACCCATGGTTTTGAGAAAGATGAAACCCCTCCATACAAAAAAAAAGAGAGAGAAAAAGAAAAGAAAAGAAAAGAAAACAAATGAAAAAGAAAAGAATGATTTAAAAAAAAATAAAGTTGCAAAAGAATAGGGTGTCCTGTAGTCCATGAAAAGTGAATAATGGGGTGACTTATTAGCATAAATGAGAATGATAAGGAGAAGGAAAGGAAATGTTGTTCATACCACATTTCTTTAGGATAACAACCACTGAGCCTAAATGACCATACCTTTACACTCAGCCCCATTACAAGCCTTGAAAAGATATTTTTTATCTTGAGTGTTGAAACAAGTGTTGATTGTAAAATAAGGGCAAACCTATGGGTGAAATCATGCATTGTATTTATCTTTGTTAGTGTGAGTGTTGTATGTGATTCTGAAGCTTTAAATTGTTGAATCATTGTGCGTGAATATGGAATTATTCTTTATGTGAGGGCATTTTGAGTACCTTTGTTGAGCTTGAACTTGTATTTGAAGCAAGTATTGTGAACTAGAGAATCTTTGATAAAGGTGAGTCACAACTTAAATCTTTGAGTG
>JAJOOJ010007813.1:0-46352 GCA_029582625.1 Solanum boliviense | reverse complement strand
AAAAGTGGGCTGGGAATTAATTTGAATGGGAATTGGGCTGATAAATAGGCCCAATTTTGAGTCTTAGATGGGTTTAAGGTGTTGGCAAAAATGGTAGTTAAACAAATGACCAAATGAATTAAAATTGTTGCCAAATTTAAACAAAATTAATTAACGAGCTTCTTAAATTTAACGAAATAAAACAATTAATTTACTTGTAAACAAATTTACTCAAAAATATAAACATAACTTAAACTAATCAAACAAATACTTAATTAAAGCAAAAAAAAATCTTTTTGAGATGATTTTCGAATATTTTTAAAATATATTAATTATATACATAATTATAAAAAATATATATATTATCTAAAAATTATGAAAAGTGACAAAACTATTTAAGAATCTTGCAAACTATATTATTATTATTATTATTATTTATTTTATTTGAAATTTTATAAAACTAATCATTTTAAATCGTTTGGAATTGGAGAAGCTCGAAATGATTAATTTATATTGTGGAGGGTAAAAATTGGGTGTCAACAGCAACTGCTAAACAAGGGAAAGAAAGAGACCTCAGCTTGAAGACAAATAATAAATCCCAAGGAAGATTGAGTAAAAAGAAAAGGGATACCATTAAGAAGAAACTACAGAAAGAGGCTGCAATACAAGACACCAACAAGAAGAAAGCACAGGAGCAGAATGAATAGATTCAACAAAAATACAAGGGTGAGTATGATATGGTACACTCAGAGGATGAATATGATGAAGACACTCAGTCCATTGAAGTTGAAGAAGAGGATGAAGATGGGGAAGAGGTCAGTGCTCACCTTATCAAAACCTTTGGGTCTACATTTCAGAGTGAATTTCAAAAGGACATACAAGAGGTAGCTGAACAGCAGGGGTTATCTCCAAGGGGGAGGCAACAAAATAAACAAAATTACAGACAAGCTTCCAAAAGTACATCTGCTCAGACTAGCAGACCCAACACTAGATCCAAAAGCAGAGGTTTTTAATGATTAAGACACTCTGTTGGAATGCAAGGAGTATTAATACTCTTGGTTCTCTGGAAAGAATACAAAATCTCAAGAAACTTCACAATCTGTCAATGATTGCTATTCTTGAACCCTTTGCTGACAACTCTCATCTCAACAGTTATAGGATCAAATTGAACATGGAAAATGCCTGCTGCAATTCTAATGGGAAGATTTGGTTATTCTGGACTGCTGAAATAAACCTTAATATTTTGGAATCTGAGGATCAACACATCACAGGAACTATGCAACATGTGGAAATCAAAGATAAGTTTTTGATCACAATTGTGTATGCCAAATGCAAGGACTATTTGAGGAGACACTTGTGGGATAGACTTATTCATTTTTCTAATATGAATATCCCTTGGTGCACTATTGGTGATTTTAATGTCATTACTACACCAAATGAGAAACAAGGTGGCATTCCCTACAATATGAATAAAAGCTTTGAATTCATTGCAACTATTGAAGCTTGTGGATTAATGGACCTTGGGTACATGGGTCAGAGGTATACGTGGTGCAATCACAGGGATGAAGAGGCTAGAGTGTGGAAGAGGCTTGATAGAGCTATGGTCAATGACAACTGGTTACAAGGAATCCCTCAAACTGCTATTACCCATCTCTCTTCAGTGGGGTCTGATCATTGCCCCCTATTGATGGAGATTGTAGATAGAGTGAAGCAACCTATCAAATATTTCAAGTTCTTGCACTGCTGGACTGAACATGAGGAGTTTAATAATGTGTTTAAAGCTTGCTGGGACAGGGAAGTGGAGGGTAATCCTATGTGGAGACTATAACAGAAAATGAAGAGGTTGACTGCTACTCCTAGTAACTGGTCCAGAACAACTTTTGGAGACATTTTCAGCACTGTCCGAGATCATGAGGAGAGAGTTAGAATGGCTGAGGAAGCACTGATTGTTAATAATTCTGCTGATAATAGAGCAAACTTACACAGGATTAATGCAAGGTACATCAAATACTTGAAGTTGGAAGATTCTATCCTTAAACAAAAGACTCAATTGCAATGGTTTAAAGATGGTGATACCAACTCCAAGTATTTTCATGCCATTATGAGAGGTCGAAGAAGGAAACTTTTTATCCACAAAGTTTGTATAGGAAATGATGAATGGGTGGAGGGTGATGAGAACATAGCCAAGGCAGCCTGTGATCATTTTAAGAACATATTTACTGGAACTGAGCAACCCATCAATGAGGATATATTACAACATATCCCAAGAATGGTCACTCCTGAGCAAAATATGACCCTCCAAGCAATGCCTACTAGTGAAGAATTGCAGCAAGTGGTTTTTTCTATGAATCCTAATTCAGCTCCTGGTCCTGATGGGTTTAGTGGGAAGTTCTTTCAGAATTGCTGGGACATTATCAAAGAAGATATTCTGAATGCTGTCCATGCCTTCTTCTGTGGCTATTTCATTCCCAAGTTCATTTCACATGCAAGTTTGGTTCTACTCCCAAAAGTAGATCATCCTAATTATTTTTCAGAATTCAGACCCATAAGTTTGAGCAACTTTACCAACAAAATCATTTCCAAAATGTTATGCCTCAGACTTGCTCCTATGCTGCCTAACCTTATTTCTAACAACCAGTCTGGTTTTGTTAGAGGTAGGAGTATCTCAGAGAGTGTCATGCTGGCACAGGAGATTATTCATGGCATCAAAAAACCTAAGAAAGGGGATAATGTGGTGATTAAGTTGGACATGGCAAAGGCGTATGACAGAGTGTCATGGGCCTTTACTAGTCTGGTTTTAAGACACATGGGATTTGGAGAATTTTTCATTGACATGGTGTGGAGGATCATGAGTAATAATTGGTACTCTATCATAGTCAATGGGACAAGACATGGCTTCTTCCATTCTACAAGAGGTCTCAAGCAAGGGGATCCTCTTTCCCCATCCCTATTTATTTTAGGGGCTGAGGTGTTATCTAGAATGCTTAATAATTTATATGACAATCAACAATTCCATGGGTTCCAAATGCACTTCAGAGGGCCTCAGATCAATCATTTAAGCTTCGCTGATGATGTTATCATTTTTACCTCAGGAAGAGAAGAATCTTTGAAGCTCATCATGGAAACTCTGTCAACCTATGAAGACACTTCAGACCAACTCATCAACAAAGGAAAAAGTCACTTCATGGTCCCTAAAGATACCCCTTCTCACCTTATTGATATGATCCAGGAAATCACTGGCTTCAATCAAAGAGAAAGCCCTATAAATTATCTTGGCTGCCCCCTTTATATAGGAGGACAAAGGATTATTTATTATTCAGATTTGGTGGCAAAGGTTGTCAAAAAGATCAGTGGTTGGCACTCTCGAATCCTAAGTTTTGGTGGGAAAGCTACATTGGTCAAACATGTACTTCAATCAATACCTATTCATACTATGGCAACCATTTCCCCTCCTAGAACTACATTGCAATATATCAAGAGAGTGACAACATATTTCTTTTGGGGAATGGACAAAGACAAGAAAAAATATCATTGGGCATCTTGGGAATCTCTTAGTTTCCCTTATGAAGAAGGTGGTATTGGTGTGAGGCATCTTAACGACGTCTGCACTTCTCTCCAAATTAAGAAGTGGTGGAATTTCAGGACCAAACAATCGTTATGGGGTCCATTTCTAAAAGCCAAGTACTGCTAGAGGTCTAACCCAGTAGCTAAGAAAGGGGTTACAGGAGATTCTTTGGTGTGGAAATACTTGTTGAGGAACAGGGAGATGGTGGAAACTGAAATAGGCTGGAGAATAAATTCTGGAAATGCTCTTTTCTGGTGGGACAACTGGATGGGGGAAGGACCTCTAGCTCACTATTGTCATGGCATAACTAGCTTGAATAATACTCGAGTTTCTGATTTTTTAAGACAGGGACAGTGGAATGAAAACTTGGTGAGAATGCATGTCCCACCCTTGCTAGTTCCCAAAGTGCTTAGCACCGTTATTCACTACCAAGCAGGAGTTCCTGATGAAGTCTATTGGAAGCAAAATGAAAATAGGACTTTTACCTGTTCATCTGCATGGAACCTGGTGAGGGGCAAGAAGAATAAGAGTCGACTATTCTCTACTATTTGGCATAAACAAGTACCTTTCAAAGCTTCCTTTTTATTGTGGAGGGCTCTCAAATTCAAACTTCCTACCAATGATAAGTTGAGCTCTTTTGGAGTACAGCCAGCGACATGTATCTGCTGCATTAGACCAGGATTAGACGATATTGAACACATTTTTGTTACAGGCAATTTTGCAGCTCATATCTGGAGGTACTTCTCAGGACTGATGGGAATTATTCACAATCCCAGGCCACTTAAAAACCTCCTGAGGAGCTGGTGGGGAATGGCTGCAAAAAATGAGGTCCACAAACTCATTATTCAGACCCTCCCCATATTAATTTGCTGGAATCTCTGGAAGAACAGATGCTCGGCGAAATATGGCCAGAAAAAATCTAATGTGGCAAGAGTGAAGTACATGATTTTTAAAGACACCTTCCAGCTTCTTATGGTCACGTACCCCTATTGTTCTTGGCCTAATAATTGGGAGGATATGATCAATGAAGTGGAGAAATGTTCCCAGGATATCAGGATCATCACGGTCAGTTGGCAATGTCCTCCCAACCCCTTTTTGAAGCTTAATACAGATGGAAGTGCATTGCATAACCCCGGGAAGATAGGAGGAGGGGATATATTGAGGGACTCCAATGGAAACATGATATATGCATTCGCAATCCCCCTTGGTATTGGTACCAATAACCAAGCTGAAACCCAAGCTGCAACTCACGGATTGGACTGGTGCTTTCAACATAGTTACAGGAAAGTCATCTTGGAAGTGGACTCAGAACTACTTACCAAATGGCTCAATCACAGAAGCAAGCCTCCTTGGAAATTACAGCAGTACATCACTCAACTTCACCAGATTATTACTCAGCTGGACTTCTTCAAATGCCAGCATACCTATAGAGAAGCTAATACAACAGCAGATTTTCTGTCCAAGGAGAGTCACTGATCAGACATCACCCAGCACTTCTACACTCAGAACCAGCTACCTGCAGCAGCTAAAGGAAATTTCCTGCTGGAAAAGATGGGAATGACCAATTTCAAGAGGAAAAAGCTAAAGAGGATTAGAAAACCACCTTGAAGCTTTTCATTTCGGTTCTTTTAGGCTTCTTTCTAGTTTTTGTGGCTAGGTTTAGGTCTAACTGTAAGGGGAGAGTCTCCCTCATTTAAGTTTCTTAGAATTATGTACAGAGAGGAGTCCTCTCTATAGGTGCTTAGTTCTAGGTTTCATCTTAGATTTATGGGGATGAGTAGACTCTCCTTAGTAGGAAAGTAGACTCATGAACCACCATAGGATTGGAGGTAAGGTTTTATGTCCCCCTCCGTGTATCCCCTTTTGTTTTTATTTATGATAAGGCCTGGGGATGTTGCTAAGCCCCTGACCCCTCCAAGGGTCGTTCAAAAAAAAAAAAAAATAGTAACCACCTTTTCATTTTCATTCTTGCCAATTTTATTGCAACTTTGGCCATTCCAATCCTCAATCTAATTTGATTTTAAGATTTCACCTTTTAATCTCAATCGTCCTTACTCCGAGGTTGAATGCTAGCCCCTTCTCTCTTCTAAAATCAACGGTTGAGATAAGTTTTCTCCAACCTTCCTAATTTTATCCAAAAGAAGACCCAACCTTAAAAATCAATTCATTCACTCTCTCCCTCTCCTCTCTATAGTGCCACGGACCCCTTGGGTTCTCTCCATTTCCGATGAAAATCGCCACCACCAAAAGGCAGTCGTCGTCGCCCCTCACCTATTCTCCCTTCTCTCCTCCCTCTGCTCTTTCTCCTCTCCGTCTAGCAGCTACCAGACGAGGCCACCGGTGGAAAACCAACAACAGCAGCCGGCGAGGAGAGCAACAACAGCTCCGGCCAACAACGCCATCATCAACTTCGAAAAGACAGCTCCAGCAAGCAACATCAGCAGCAGCCTGCAACAATAACTCCGCAAGCAGCATCGATACCCCTGCTCGTCCGCTCCTCCCTACTCTCGTTCCGGCTAGCAACTCCAGCGAACGAACATAGTAACAGAGCTTGTTTACACATCAATGTTTGGTTGGTTTGAAAACGGATCTCGACAGATCAGTCCGGTTAGTTTTCTTTTAAAATTTCCGATCATAGATGTTCAGTTCGCATATTAAAAGAGACCTAATTCCTATGTTAGTTTACATGATTCATCGTGATTTTCTGAACATTGGTTCATTTTTAGTTTATTAGGTGCATGTTTAGATTGATTTAAAATTCTGTCCAGAGACTTCAATTTGGGATTATGAACTCATAATTTTCATTGTATATATCAGTATCTCAGTAAATTCCAGCATGATTAATCGAGTGATGTTATTAAGTTAGGTGTTTGTTACTTGTTTTATTTTGGTATTATTTTCCTCTCCATAGAATCTGCTATATCTATGTACCAACTTGTCATGTTAATTGACCAAGAATTAGTCCATGCAATCGACCTACAAGGTAATCATCTCTTCCCTTAAATAAAATCCTCTTTTGCTTAATTTATGTAATTTTGACTTACAACCGCCATCAGTTAACACTTCTTACCATATTTATTTGTAGACAGATTTTGACATGTTAAATTTGGTAAAAAACATGCTTATATATGGTAAAATGTGGTGTCATATTATAGACTCAATACGTGTCTTGCTAATTGACTGAATCCATGCGTATTAAATTGTGCTCTTTGCCTTAATTAAATAGTATAGATTTATACTGATTTCTTATATTTGGTAAAGATTTTGATTGATGTGACTCCTTTTTGTTAAGGAAACAAATTTCACTTATTTGCTCCCATTAATAATTATTCTCTTCTTTTCGTGTGCCCCTTCCCACTATATAAAGAGGTCACTGGCTCCTTATTTGAATAGACTTACACAGACCCTACTCACACTTGAATACTTTGAAAAATATTGCTTTCTACTTTAAGAAAGTAATTTTGGAGAATTTCAAGGAGTATCTATCCACTTTGTTTTGCTGTGTACGGGTCTATTTGAATTAAGTTCGTCTGCATTGCTGATAACTATACTCTGCATAATCGGTTTGCTCCCCTTCATTAGTTTAAATTTCATCTTGCATCATCTATCATGAATATTGTATGTTTGTTGTATGTTCGAAAACGAACAAAAGGAAGCATCCAGGTCAGTTTCTTATCCCTTTTGCTCTATGTGTGACTTTATGCTACCCTTGATTAGCCAGAATGCGTGTATGTCTGCTTTCCACCTATATGTTGAAATAAGTAATATTATGCGAGTATTATTGTCTTGGTGTATTGTATATACTAGTATCTTCTTCAGCTGGTTTGGACATTTTGTTCAAGTTGAAGAGTCGCCTGGTTAAGAGATTTGGATGGACTTTTATATTTTGTTTTAAGTTAATTTTGTTGTTGTTGGGTTTGTTCCTATTCGGTTCCGTAATAATCTTGTAATAACTCTCTAACTCTCTAGTACATATATGTGAAATATTTGGGGGATTGCCTAAGAGGGGAGGGGGATATATGTGCTAATTGCTTTACTTATGTTGAGTCTATTTATGTTGTGATAATAACTAGCCCATAACCTGGTTTTAACATGTTAGATTAAAACATATTTTATCACATGCTAAATAACTAATGGAATAAATGTGCTACTTTCCTTATTAACGCCTCAGATTATTATGCAAGCATGTCAGAAAAAGATTATATAAATGAATAAATTTCAGAATTAATCTCATTCATTAACTTTGTTAAAATCCACTTTCGACTCAATTTGTTAATATTTCATGTTATTTGTATCATATTTTGTCTCACCTAGTTTAACAAATCTTGCATGTTAGCATGTAATTGAGCATGTCTATATTTAGAATTATACCCATAGGAACTACTTCAACATTTTAAATAAGTAGTTGATTTTAATAATACACTAGTTTCAGCATGTTGATGAATTAAAAAGGAGTAAAATCTGAATCCGTCTTAATTGTTATCTGTTAATGCGAGCTTTATTAATAATATCCAACATGTTCACACTTAGATATCATGTCTATATGTTTTTCTGAATATTATTATGATTTTCAGCATGTTCATATTTAGAAACTATGCCTATAGGAGCCATGCATACAACCTTTCAATCGCCTAGAAATCATGTTCATAGGCGTAATTAAATAATTTCCAGCATGTTAAATAATTGAAATAAATCTATGCACATTTCCTGCCCATTGGTAAATAATTCCTGCAATACATTTATTTTCTGACACTAAAAATAAGATAATAAATTGCCAGCATGCTAATATTGTCTTAATTTTCTTCATCTGCCATGATTAAATCTTGCTCGGATTAATTAATTTCTGCACTATTTTGCCACTTAAAATCATGCTACTGATTAATTTCTGCATCTAATAAATTGTTTGCTACTTACAATAAAAATTGGCATTAATAATCTGATCAACTATTGCTCTAAAAATTATGTCATGCATCTGTGATAATTTTTTTCTGCCACTTTTAAAATTTGTTAATAACTGGAATTCATTACTTGCTGCATGTGTAATAATTTTCTGCCCTCTAAATTCAGTAAATATTGTTATGCTGCTTATTTTGTATGCACACACTTAAGCATGAGACCTTTCACAATTATGTGTGTTTACAAGCATGTTTAATTAAAATCTAGAGGCCAATATGAGATTTACGTGCTAAATGCTCGTCCTATTTGTTTGACTTGGTGTCTAGGGGCCCTATTTAGAAGCATATATTTTAGTTTAGTCTAAATCCACCCTAATAGTAGTCCAATGCCTCTTGGACCTTAAGCAGGGATGCTAGGCACCTCTTAGGATGAAATGTATGTGGAAGGTGGGATAGGGGTAGTTTAGGCCCTACGGAGATGATGACATTGCCTCGAGTCGTAAACGACAAACATTTATTTTGTCTGTCCCTATACAGAAGCCAAGTGCTGATCCGTAAAGTGTGTCATTTTTCATGGTCTTCCCTCCTTTTTCCCTTTTTATTTGTTATAATAATCTTTATTTGGAGTAGTTTAATAAATAATTAAAAATTGTTTGCCTATCTAATTGTGCGATTTCTGTCTCCTCGCTCCTCTCTTTATTAATTGTTTAATGTTTATTTGATGTTCATTTATTGTTTATTACATCACCTAGTTTTGCATGCTTAATTAATTAAATAACAAATAACTGAAGTAACCTTAATTATTGAATGTCATTTATCACTTAGTGAGCATGTTTAAGTTAAATAACCTAAATAATGAAGTGACGTTAATTGCTACTTATAACCCCTACATAGATTGCACGAGGACGGCCGGGTGATACGCTCAAATTACACCTCCCTAAAGAAGCATAAGCGATCGTTATCAAGTAAAGAACCCAACTTGTAGGTTGGGGTCGATCCCATGAGGAAACTGGTTTAGACTTAACTTTAACTTACACCTATATTCGTTTAGTCAAAGTACTTCCAGAAACAAGTAATAAAAATGGGGGATTTATGAAACAAATTGTAAGAATTCAGTAAGTAATCAGTAAACAAAAGTCAATTTTTGTTGTTATCAAGATGAGAAAATTAACTAGGGTATACGTGTTCACAACAAGCTCATAACTCAGTAATCCTAGTAATAGCAATCCTGTCCTAGTGTATTACATGCAAAGTGATAAGTTAGGTATCTCTAAATCCTTGGTCCGGCATCTAGAGAATTTTACCCCGCACCTTGGTCTGGCTACGTGTGTATACTTTACTAACCTTACCTTTAACTCATATTAGACATCATAATCGATGTTTGGCTTAGTTATTACCTCGCACCAATCGACACTAGCCTATTAGATAGTATCACACTAAATCTATGTTGATAATTCTTTTCTTGTCGATTACCTCCTTGGTCCGACAAGTAGCAACAATGCAAGTTCTAACGCGTGCACTCGTTAAAAAGACTTTTGAACGAAAGAATTATCAATGCATGCAAAACACTATTCAAGAATTGCTTATTTACTATTCATACTTTGTTAATCGCTCATGGATCCCACAACCCTAGTTGTGGAGTTTAGTTACCCATAATCATATGAACACAATTCATTATTTTAGATGAAAGAATTATGAACTTACGTAGTTGAGAAAAATAAACACATAAATTCAACTCAAATTTCAAACCAAATCTTCAAAACTAACCTTTGGAAATCAAGAATTGTTTGGTAGCAAAATTAGTTCCCAAGTCACAAAGTAAAAAAAAAAGTAATAAAGTCTAACCCCTAAAAACGAGGTTTACATGCCCTATTTATAGAAAACAAGTCCTAAATTAAAAGAAAAACAAATTAAGGAAAGTGTGTTCAACCATGCATCTTCATTCCACGAGACTGACTCACGGACCGTCAATGGATCTACGGTCCGTGAGTCCCTTCCGTCAGCCAGGACTTAGAAAATATTTCAGCCTCCAAAAATCATCTTCTCTGAAGCAAACGACGGACTTGCAGTACGGACCGTAGATCCCTTTCCGTAGCTCCATACTTGGAATCTTAAAAAATCAGGTAGTGGAACCCTCGCAGTATCAATCTACGGATCAACAGTATGGTCCGTAGATCAATCTACAGACCGTCAATGGCCACCGTGGTTCCACACTCTGTTAGATTTCCCTGATTTGCCTTCCATGCCTTGCCTGCTGATCTACGACCATCACCTACGGAGTGTCACTGGACATACGGTCCGTAGATCATCTCCGTAGGTGCCGTTTCTGCAGTTATTTCAGTTGTCCCTTTACTGTCGCACCTGAACGTCTTTCCTGCAAAACATGATAAAAACCAATCCAAAACGGCCCTAAACACACACAACATGTAAGTGAAATGTATTAGAAATACCGTAAACTCACTGTATATCAACACCCTCAACTTAAATTCGTTGTTTGTCCTCAAGCAACACATTAAGACTATAAACGACACTTGTATATAAGCAAGTGTTTCAAACACAAGCAATCACGTGTCTTTCTATCCCACTCTCTTTGTGGGTACAAAATTTGTTCTCTTAGACTCGATAAGCTAATTCATGCGGATCAAACCATGAAAACGATTGACCAACCAACACACAACATACATTGTTTCACTATCACTAAGGTACCAACTCTCCGACAATGTACTAAGTGCCCTTACTTCAAACGAAATCCCTTTTTTTCTTCTTCGCATAATGACTGATGAATTTGAGTACAAGGATTCATTCAACACTCACACTCAGAAATAACTTCAAGTACAGTTAGTGCTCAGTACCATATGCTTGCCCTTATTTTCACTGTTTAGACTCTCCAAACTAGACTCTAGGATCACTATAAGACTTTCTTGGCTTGTAACGTAGGCTTAGGGTCAGGTGTGGTACATTTGGGTACTTCTTAGTGACTTTCTGCTCTCCTTGACATTACACTAGACTTTCAACCTCTTTTTGACCTATTTTTGCCATCCTACTGTTTTACCTTCTTTCCCTTGATTTTTTTTCAATTACGGATGTGACTTTAAACTTTGTAGCTCTTTTTATTTTTATTTTATTTTTCTTTTAGCTTTTAACAGGTCACATCCTTTTCTCTCCTTTTTCATCATCAAACTCTTTTGATACCCATTTTTCTTTTGGTTTCCTCTTTCATAGCCACCCTCAACTTATAGATTTTTCATTGGTTGAGGTGCACAATACCCGATGTCGGGTCAGGGCCAAGATTGAAGTTACTTTTTACATTAGCCACCCTCAACTTTGGCTTTTGGCCTAGGTCGGGTGCACATGTCCAAGGAGAAACCGGTGCCAACATAGTCGATCATAGGAAGGTGAGTTCGGGGTTTAGAAAGAAATGGTATTTTTTTAGGCTCAAAGTATTTGCATCAAAGGGAGCATTTGTTTCATTTGGTCGGATCCTTCTTTCAGGCAATTTGTTGACTTATCAAAACAATGGCCTATGATCACTTCCTAACCTCTAGATTGTTGAGTCTTAGCAGGACTAACCGGGCAAGTTCTAGTTTTGCACAAAAACTGTTTGAACGCTCAACTATTCTCACACACTCTTGGCACATAGTTTCATTATCAGATTATCAGATTACCCAATTCAAGTTTCAGCTTAAGTCATGCCATCAAATTGATTCATTATCATGTCATACACAGAGCCAACACATTCAGCTAATCGTAGCCTACAAATTCTAGCATACATCACAATCTGACGGGTATCATTTTTTTTTTGCCATAATGCCTCTTTCTATTTCATGCTTCTACACATACGATCCTAACACATGCCGGTTCAACATAAATTAAAAAATCTCTTGGGAAAAAGAACACATGCAAGAAAACCCCTGGAGAGGATCTATGAGTTGGGTTACTCAGACTTCACCCTATCACTCACAATCTATTTACCCCACCCCAACAAAATAAGATGCGATTGTCGCCAATGCATACAAAAGCAGAAAAAGAAAGTGGATTGGGTGAAGCAAACCTGTGGCGCATAGCCCCGACGAATCGTCAACAAGCGGGTGTGCCAGCTTTCCCGGAGCCCGCTGGAACAATAGTTGGGTCACCCTCAGTAGTGCCCACATTATCCATCATAGCACCCTCAGTAGTGCTCTCTATCACTCTCCCCGCACCAGTAGTGATGCTTACAACGTCCCTCACAACAAGCGGGGCCTTTACCACTGGGGCATACCTTGATGCCCCTGCAACACTCTCACGCACCCTCCGCTGGCGCAACTCTTCATCTAAAATCGAGGTCTTCCTAGCCTCCTTCTCCTGCCTACGCTGTCTCTTTTGAGCTTTTTCCTCCTCAGTGCGACTAGAACGGTGTTTCTTACCTTTGGTATGTGTAGGCGCAAACTCCTCCTCGGCGGTCCTACTGAATAAAACATACAACACCGTATCATCAGCCAGTACAGTAGGAGCAGCCTGAGGCTCAACTGTAGGGGTGGTAAGAATGGCATCAACGTCGGCCCGAAGACTGGCTAATTCAGCCTAAAAAAGAATAAGTCTATGGCCAGGGTTGGTCGCTCGAGGATTCGCAATTCAAAAGCATCAAGACGTTTATTAACGGCCTGGACCTTTCGATCCATCATGCGCTCCATCCTTCGCTCCATTCTGGCTTCAGACTCGGCTATAGACTTTTGCATCCAAGGTTGGATGTGATGCAGCAATGTGGCCATCTGATCCTCCAATTTTTGTACTCTGGCCAATGGGACAACAATAGCTCCTAACTGTGGTGTGGACCGGGATGAACTAGGAGCCATGCTAGGGGCCTGGGAAGAGGAGGCCGGGACAGTATCAAAGTGATTTGGTATAATGGGGTCATCGCCCTGTGCCTGTCCCACCGTGTTTGCAAGATCTGCGCCCAATGGAGGTACCTCAACCTGGGGCTCTCTGTGAGGTGCCACCACATTTGCTTCATCTCGGATGAGGCCTATATCCAAAGCCCCGGTAGGGTGGATCAACCTATCACAATGCCAGATCGGCACTCTAGAGTCCCTGCACAATTGGAAAATCAAACATGGAAATGGGTAAGTAGTAGAGGTCTTGAATGCCCTTTCGTGAATCTGTGCCAGCAGCATGCGGGCAAAGTCAATCTCCATTCCTGCTACTAATGCTGCAACCATGACCGCTCTGTCCCAAGTGAGTTGGTTTTCAGGTTTTGTCGGCGACACCTTGTTACGCAACAACAACCGGTTGAACTTGGCCGCAAAATTTAGTGTGACCTTTCAGATACCCAACCGTAGTATGGCGACCCACTCCGCACGCTCGCCATCAACAACAATGTACTTAGCCAACCATTGTATAACAACTTCTCATTGCTCAGCATTCCTCTCACCACTCTGCACGATATCCTATCTGTAATCAAACTCCGCTGTGTTTAATGACCAAGTGTGACCTGTGGTAGGCCCATAGAGAAAACGGCTGATGGTAGCCTATCATATGTCTACTGGATAACCTCGGACCATAGTGGACGTGAGAGGATCTTGGGCTAAGGGCTTTTATTTCTTGGAGATCGACCCACGAAGAGTGGCAGCATAGGAGGCGTAGAACTCCCGTACAATCTCCTTGCTATACGTACCTGGGTCTCAAGCCATCCAGTCACACTTGTGAAGGTTGAAAAGTCGGTGAGTGTCGGGGACAGTGTGCAAGCTCCCTGTGAGGACCCTGCCCTCCTCTGTAACAATTCGGGCCATCTTCTATTTATTATTAATCATCTTGGCATCCCAATAGATTTACTATTAGCCCTCAACACACCATCTGTTTGGCTCACCGACCACTGGAGTAGGGTTCTCATTCCTTGGTATGGGCACTAACTCTGAGCTAGTGGCCTCATCAGATGAGGCTGCTTGTTCATTCTGGATGGACCCTATGGCTGACGTGGCGTTGGACCCCGAAGCATGGGCGGACTCGGACCCGAAAGCATTGCTGGACTCAGAGCCCGAAGCATGGGTAGACTCAAAGCTAGACGCAGACCCAGTAGCTGAACTGGAAGCAGCCCCAGTTGATGTCCCAATCGGTGAATGCTCATCATTAGACTGGGAGACAGTGACTACGTCGGGTATCACCTTTCGGGGGTGCCTTTTGTGGCTCGGGGTACAGTAGGAGAAGTCCTTGTGTTAGGAGGAACGTATGCTGGATCTCTTTCCGTGTCTGTGTTGAAGCTAGGAGCAATCGATTTTGACTTGCCCTGTTTTGAGTAGGTGACTAGCTTCTTGGGTGCTCTCGTACATGTGGAATCGATATTAGTGCCCAAACTAAATCTAAACAACTAAACAAAAAACTTTAGCCTACAAACTAATAGTAACAAAGTCCTAAGAAAATTTCAGACAGAGGCTACAGTGGTCATCCATGGAGGGGACCTACGGTCCGTGGATCAGCGGACCAATAATATTGGTCGCAGATGGAAACCAAGGATGTACAGAACGGTCCGTAGATTGATCTACGGACCATAGTCCACCTCCGTGGTTTCATACTTGGTGAACCCAATCTACGGTCCATAGATTGATCTACGATTCGTAGACGGGGTATCGTGGATGGGATCTGTGCCAGGTTTTAGCCATTCTTTATTTTGAAGTCCACATCTTAGACCATTTTCAACAATATCCTAGTCTACTCATGTATTTCAACATTGAATCATGCTAGTTTGTCATTCTCAGGATTCTGATTAATTATGTTAACAATTATTTAAGACAAACTTTGGAATCCTAATATGAAACTTACATGTAGACTTATAATCACATACAACAAGGCAACACAATTAGTATCTATAGTTCCAAGGGTATTGTAACTTCCAATTTTATCATGTAATTTCATCTAACATTACCCAAGGTCAAGACCCGACTCCCAACTTTCTATATTCTATCTATGAACTGACATTCAAAGTAAGGGGAAAGTCTATTACCTTACAAGCAACATGGAGTGGGGTGATGTCGCGATGACACTAAGTTTTGCAAGATCAAAGAATTGCCTCTTCATTACTAACCCAACACAGACCATTTTTTTTGGTGAAATATGGAATGAGTTGTATTCGGAATGGAAAGGAATTGTGGGAATGATGGGGGAATAGAAGGGATGATTTTTTAAGGAGGATTTATGGCGTGATTTAGGGGAGTTAAGGGTGTTTGAAACGGTTGGAGAGTGAATGGAGGGAAGTGGAAATGATTTGAAATTAAGGGAGTTTTAAATAAGGGGGTCTGGGTCGGGTCAGACAGATTTAGGGTTTTGAACCCACGAGACCCCATCTACAGTCCGTGGGTCGATCAACGTTCCGTAGGTTGGGACCGTAGATTACTCTTACACTTGGAAAAAAATTAGGAGCTTACCTGGGATCTACGAGCACCATCCACGGTCCGTGGATAGAACGACGGACCGTCGTTGGGGTCCGTAGACCTTTGCACCAGACCATTTTCTGCAGATTTTTCATAGCATACCTACACATGTTAGCAACCATTAGGCTATTCTTTTTACATTTTCTGGACACGGGCCCTATGCTAATTCTATCCAACATAAAAATAAAATAAAACACCTATCTAAATTGATATAGAGATGCAATTAAACAAAGAAAACTACTAAATGGGAAATAGAAACCTATCGTTGGCTAGATTGTACATCTTGGGTTGCCTCCCAAGCAACGCTTAATTTAACGTCGCTGCACCACACAAGTTTCTTGATTACTCAGACTTCATCAAGATTGTAGGCCTCAATCACTTCTTGTACAGTTTCAACATTTCCTAGATAGATCTTGATCCTTTACCCGTTTACCATGAACCTTGTTCCTTCACTATTTTCAAGCTCAACCGCTCCATGGGAGAGCACTTTTGTGAGCAAAATTGGCCCAGTCCATTTGGACTTGAGTTTGCCTGGAAACAAACACAACCTAGAGTTGAATAGAAGCACAAGATCACCAACTACAAATTTTCGCTTTTCAATTCTTTGATCATGATACCATTTCATCTTCTCTTTGTACAAGGCTGAACTTTCATACGCTTTAAGGCGAAACTCATCAAGCATATTCAAGTCATTCATTCTTTGATTCGATGTGGCGCCCCAATCCAAATTTAGCTTCTTCATTGCCCACATCGCCTTATGCTCTAGCTCTACCGGTAAATGACAAGACTTCCCATATACAAGTTGGTAAGGAGACATACCTATGGGGGTCTTGTATGCAGTGCGATATGCCCATAGAGAATCATCAAGCTTCCTTGACCAATCCGTTCTATTAGCATTCAGTCTTTGCTAAGATCTGTTTAATTTCTCTGTTGGACACTTCAACTTTCCCACTAGTCTGCGGATGGTAAGGAGTGGCTACATTGTGGCGGACACCATATTTCTCAAGTAGTGCCTTGAACAACTTATTACAAAAGTGAGAACCTCCATCGCTGATATAGCCCTCGGTGTACCGAATCTGGAGAAGATGTTCTTTTTCAAGAATGCGGTGACACTTTTACCTTCATTGTTGGGGAGCGCAATTGCTTCCACCCACTTCGATACATAATCAACCGCAACAAGAATATACTTCATCCCGTATGAGCTCACAAATGGACCCATAAAATCAATGCCCCATACATCAAACAACTCTATCACCAATAGCTGATTCATAGAGAGTTCTTGCCTCTTTGAAATCCCTCCTTCTCTTTGGCAGCGATCACAAGACTTGGCAAAATCATGAGCCTCTTGGTGGATGGTAGGCCAGTAGTACCCACACTGCAAAATCTTATGTGCAGTCCGAATACCACTATGATGCCCACCAACAGGCGATGAATGACATGCTTCAAGTACACTCAACATCTCAACCACGAGCATATAACAACGAATAATCCCATCAACACAACTACGATATAAGTAAGGTTCATGCCAAAAATATTTCTTCACATCGTGCATAAATTTTCTCATCTGGTGAAAAGACAAGTCCGGGGGCACCAAATCGCTTGACAAATAATTAGCAAAGTCTACGAACCATGGAATCAAATCATGAGAAGCAGCCAATACCTGTTTATCCGAAAAAGTATCATTAATTTCAGCCCTATCTCCAATCTTTAGCATAGCCTCTTCCTCTAATCTGGACGAGTGATTAACAACTTGATTTTCGGTCCCTTTTCTATCTTTTACCACAAAATCAAACTCTTGCAGCAACAATACCCATCTAATCAATCTTGGTTTTGCATCCTTTTTGGCCATCAAATACCACAATGCAGGATGGTCAGTATGCTCTATGACCTTAGTTCCAAGTATGTAGGATCGAAATTTCTCGAATGCAAAAACCACCGCAAGAAGTTCTTGTTCGGTCATAATATAATTCTTTTGGGCCACATTTAGAGCTTTTCTAGCATAGTAAATAGGGTGAAAATTTTTCTCATTCCTCTGTCCCAATACCACACCAAGCGCCACTCTACTTGCATCACACTTTACCTCAAATGGTTGTCCCCAATCAGGTGAAATAATGATAGGTGCAGTGACCAACTTCTCTTTCAACTCTCCAAATGCTCTCAGACAAGCCTCATCAAAGTCAAACTTATATTCCTTTTCGAGCAGTTTGCACAATGGGTGTGCAATTTTTGAAAAGTCTTTTATGAATCTCCTATAGAACCGAGCATGCCCAAGAAAACTTCTAACACCTTTTATAGAAATAGGTGATGGAAGCTTTTCTATTACCTTAACTTTAGCTCTATCAACCTCAATACCTTTCTCTGAAATTCGATGACCCAACACTATACCTTTTTTAACCATGAAACGACACTTCTCCCAATTCAGCACCAAGTTGCAGTCTTCACACCTCGGCCAAATGATCTAGACAACGATCAAAAGAATCACCTATAACTGAAAAATCATCCATGAACACTTCAATGGTGTCCTCCACCATATCATAAAATATCGACATCATACAGCGCTGGAAAGTTGCTGGAGCATTGAACAACCCAAATGGCATCCGTTTGAAATCAAAAGTCCCATAAGGGCAAGTGAATGTGGTCTTCTCTTGGTCTTCAGGAGCTATAGAAATTTGATTGTATCCCAAATACCCATCGAGAAAACAATACCAACCCTTTCCTGCAAGTCTATCCAACATCTGGTCCATGAATGACATATGAAAGTAGTCCTTTTCTGTCCACGCATTCAACTTCCGATAATCCATACAAACTCTTCATCCAGTCACATGCCTCATTAGAACAAGCTCATTTCTTTCATTTGGCACCACTGTAATGCCACCCTTTTTAGGCACACACTACACAGGACACACCTAACTATTATCTACAATGGGATAAATAACTCCTGCATCCAGCCACTTGATGATCTCCTTTTTAACGACCTCCTGCATAAGTAGATTTAATTTTCTCTGGTGCTCGATACTGGGCTTATGATCTGTCATGACTTGGATTTTGTGAGAGCAAATACTAGGAGGAATCCCAATAATATCCGCAATAGTCCACCCAATAGCTCGCTTGAACCTTTTTAACACAGTCACCAAGCACTCTACTTGTTTCACATTCAAATCTGCCGCAATGATGACCGGCAAAGTATTATCTCTGCCCAAGTATACATACCTCAAATGCGGTGGTAAAGCCTTATGCTCCACTTTTTGTGCCTCCACAATAGATGGTCTTGCGGGTGGGGACTCGCGATTTTTCATGTCTAACTCATACTTCTTTGGTTTGGATTGATTTCACACCTATCGAGTGCGGCTACCAACTCCTCATATTCTTCAATACCATCACTATCGAAATTCATCATAATTGCTACTAGTGCCTCAACACCTAATCGCTCTTCAATTTGCACTTCTGTCCCACTCTCTACTCGATAGGTTATAGCTGATTCTGTTTGGAGTTCACCACTTTGCTTCATGGACCTACAAATATTGAAAGTTGCTTTTTCATTATTAAGTCTGAACTTCATCTGTCCATTTTCCATATCAACCAACGCATGCCCTGTGGCAAGAAATGGTCTCCCAAGGATGATGGGAACCTCAAAATCAACCTCGCAGTCAAGAATCACAAAATTTGCCGAAAGAATGAAAGATTCTACTTTTACTAGTACATCATAGAGTACACCAATGGGTCTTTTCACAGTCTGATCGGCCATTAGTAACCGCATTGTAGTGGGCTTTGGGTCCCCTAGACCTAACTTCTTGTAAATAAACAATGTCATGAGGTTGATGCTAGCACCAAGATCACACAATGCCTTAGAAAAGTGTAACAATCCGATAGTACATGGAATCGTGAAGGCACCAGGATCCTCCTTCTTTTGCACAAGAGACCTTGTGGCAATAACGTTACAATGCTGTAATCTATCATCATCTTTAAAACTCACAAACCTCTTCTTTGTTACCATATCTTTCATAAACTTTGCATACCCAGGCATTTGTTCCAAAGCTTCTATCAACGGAACTTTGATGGAAAGCTGCTTCAACATAGTAATAAACCTGCGATATTTACCTTCTTCAGTCTTCTTCACTAATCTTTGTGGAAAAAGTGGTGGAGTTCTAGGTCTGTGGACCACATTCTGAGATATCTCCACTTATTTCTCTGTCACATTCTCAGACTTTTCTTTAACCTTTATCATATCATCTTCTTTTCTAAACTCAACTTCCACCATAACCAGCATAGGTGGGTCAATGGCTTGCTTACCCCCTCAAGTAGTAACTTCCATGCAATGCCATCATTCTTTGGATTCTAGATGGTGTTGCTAGGAAGAGTACCAGGTTGATATGGGTTCACTGTACTAGACAATTGGGTCATCTGCTGCTCTAGATGCTTTATTGACACTGCATAGGCATCAACCTTTTGACCAATACCAGACAAGTCGTTTCTCATCTCCTTCACATTCTCATCAGCTGTATCAAACCTTATCATCATCTTCTGCATCATATCTTCAATACGCGCCATACTTTCTCCAGCTTCTCTAGTACCAGATTCCCAATTTTGAGGGGGAACATAAGGTCCAACTCGATCGATTCTGTTGCCATAGCTGCTTCGGTTGTAGTTTTTGTCGCGATTGAAGTTCCCATCCTGAACATATTTACCCTCTCGTTGTAATTTCCATAGTTCCGACCTTGGTTTCCTTGACCTTGGCACTAGTTTTCCGTGTTGGATCCTTGGGCATTTGGTCAGAAACCCAACGTCTGATCATTCACAGCATAAGCATCCTCTTCATAGTAACACTCTTCTACTGGTGGTGGAGTTCTAGTGAAGTAGTTCACAACATTTACCTTTTCTGCACCTCCACTCACATGTTTCAATACCAAACCCAACTCGGTCCTCATTTGAGCTATCTCTTCACGAATCTCATTCGCAGACTAGTTGTTTGTAGCATGAACGACAAATATGTTTCTCCCAGTATCCGACCTCCTAGTGCTCCATGCTTTATTGTTGCGAGAGATCTTCTCCAGCTTTTCTGCGATATGTGCGCATGTGCACTCACCATATGACACTCCAGCAATAGTATCTAGCACTGCTTTATTGTTATCATCCTGACCTCGATAGAAATATTCCTTCAGCGACTCATCATCAATACGGTGATCCGAAACACCTCTTATGAACGAAGTGAATCTGTCCCATGAGCTACTTACATACTCTCGAGGTAATGCCATAAAATTATTGACCCTATCTTTGTGATTTAGTTTCTTGGACACTGGGTAATACCTTGCTAAGAACACATCTCTCAGTTGGTACCATGTATAGATTGAGTTATAAGGCAACTTAGTGAACCATATAGCAGCAACGCCTGTCAGTGATAGAGGGAACACTCTCAATTCAATGACATCCATATCCAAGTCTGGGTGACCTACACAGCTTTTGCAGACTACCATTATCTTGACTATGTGAGCATGTGGGTCCTCCGATGGCAACTTGAGAACAAGCCCCTCGCTGTAAGCATCTGCATCAAGCTACTGGTTACCACAAATGTGTGCCCTGGAGGCAGAGGAGGTAAGACTAGTGGTCCATCAGAGTCAACAATATTTGGGTTGCCCCTGTAGTTGGCACGCAGTCGTGGGTCTGGTGGACCGTGTACCCTCACTGCATTTCCCAATCGATTTTCAGCTAGACCCCCGTTTTCCCCACCAGCTACTCTCGGCTGTTGTAACTCAACTGTATCATGTAGATTTACTCCGATAGGATTAACTAGAATTCTTTGATTGTTCATTCTTCGCAAAGTTCTGTTCAACTCTGGATCGTAAGGAGTAAGTGGTTCACCTTGGCTCCGTGTCCTTGGCATACACTAGAGTCAGAACCAGAAAGAGACAAGAACAAAAAGAAAAAGTAAAATTAGGAAATATTTGACTAAAGTTCAATAATGTAGTGAAAATTAATCTAAAAGCCAAATTTCCCTGGCAGCGGCGCCAAAATTTAATACGCTCAAATTCACCTCCCTAAAGAAGCATAAGCGATCGTTATCAAGTAAAGAACCCAACTTGTAGGTTGGGGTCTATCCCACGAGGAAGCTGGTTTAGACTTAACTTTAATTTACACCTATATTAGTTTAGTCAAAGTACTTTCGGAAACAAGTAATAAAAAGGGGGGATTTGTGAAACAAATTGTAAGAATACAGTAAGTAATCAGTAAACGAAAGTCAATTTTTGTTGTTATCAAGATGAGAAAATTAACTAGGGTATACGTGTTCACCACAAGCTCATAACTCAGTAATCCTAGTAATAGCAATTAGTCGTGTTCGCAGACCCACTCACTGATCTTGCCTAGTTTTATAGGACCTCCAGTTAATGTGGGGGTCCAAATGGACGACTAAATCTCGATCGCCGACACGGTCAGTGACTCACCAAGTCGCTCCTTGACTCGTCGAGTTTTACAGACTCTAATTTAAAATTGTTTTGAGTCCAACAACGGTCCAAGTTGGGCTCACCGACCTCTTTGACGATGCGTCGACTGGACTATTGGCTCGCCAACCTGCAATTTTCAAACACCTTCCACACTTTAATCCGCACAATCAACACACTATTATTTACCAAAAACAAAATAAAAGCAATAAAGGGTCTTGGGTTGCCTCCCAAGCAGCGCCTTAGTTAACGTCGTGGTACGACGCAAGTCCGCACTCAAACCTCATTCTTGGGGTTGGTCATAGTATCGCTAGACAACACCTCTTGTTGTGTAGGGTAGAGATGAGGCAATACATGACCCATGAGGGTTTCAATTAGCTGGACAGATCTGGAGTGAGAGCCTATCATCTGATTTAGCACTTTAACATTCTCCTTCATCTCTTCTAGTACTCTATCTTGGTCATTGATCTTTTGGGTAATGATTAATAGTGTATCCTCGACACGTCTAATCTCATTGCCCTTAGACTTTCTCCGCTCATGAGGGGGTATGTATCTGTCATTTTTTTTGGACAGCACCTCCAATTCCTTGACCTTTTGGGCCAAGGTATCCAGCTGACCCAACAAAGTGACCAAGTGATGGTCCTTCTCAATCTCTTTGTTGGTGTTGGCCATACAATCAAGGAGTTTGGCTGCGGTCTCATTGGAGTGTCGCAGAAGACCACCCGGGATAAGTTGATCAATTAATCCTTTGCTCATAAAACTAAGACTCATATAGAAGCATTCCAGTAGAACTAAATTGGGAATCTCATGAGTTGGGCATTGTATCAGCAGTGCTTTAAACATCAGCCACGACCCATGAGAAGCTCTCCTTCTAATTGCTTGAAGGTCAGGATGTTATCCCTGAGCTTCATCACTTCTATCGGAAGGTGATCTATTTGTTCACAATCACCAGTTACACTCATTCTTCCTGTTGTAACAAACAAACAAACAAAACAAAACTAAAAATTAAGTAAGTATCACTATAATTAACAAGAACAAAATTCAACTTTACTAAAAATTCTCAAGTAACAACACTCTTCGGTAGTGACAAAATTTTGATTTCACGTATAGGACACTTCATCCAATACTAAGTGCCAACGATCGTGAGTAGTAATATAACCCAACTAAGTGAGTTGAGATCATTCCCACAGGGAGTGGTTTGAGAATCAAGAGTCAAACATGAATATGCTCAAGTCAATCATAGCTAAAAACATTTATGAATAAAAGCATGGTTCAAGTTTGGGGTGACACAAATGTCAAATATTGTAACACCCTAGAAAATTTTTGAACTAAGACTCCAACCGTTTTTCGTAGTGAGTGAAATTTTTGAAAGGAATTTAAAATTTCTTGAGTATTAAGGTCTCCAGATATAGCACCTTGAGTTCCTAAAAAGAATCGAATTGGAAATAGCAAAATATTGAAATTTTGCAAGTTAAGCTAAGTATGAGTTTGGGTTGACTTCAAACGACCATAACTCCTAGCTCAGGATGAGTTAGGTGTTCTATCAGACACCGTAGGAAAGATCTTTGAATTATCTTTCCAATGCCACTAAGTTTGCTCAGTTTTGATATTTTATGAGGGAGATATGTCTATTCAAAGATGGGCTGTCTAGATAAGGAAAGTCAAAAAAGGATTTTAGAGGGGTATTTTGGTCTTTTCCTTACCCAATCAGATTTATTTTATTTTAAAAAAATATAAATTAGACTTTTTTTACAGTCACCACTTAATTTTAAAGAAAAATCAAGAAAACTGATTTTTCAAAAGATTAAAACAGAAATCTAATGAAAATATTCGAAGGGGTTCAGGGTTCATTTTAGCATTTCGGGAAGGGTTTGAAAGCACCCAAAATGTCTGCTAATACGCGGTTATACGACAATTAATTATTTGGCTAAATTCGTTTGCCTTAATTTGAATTGAATAATTTTTATAGTTAGAACCGTTTTAAAAAGAAAAAGGGGGGGGGGGGGATAACGAGAATACTATCTAAGTGAGATAATTTGCAAAATTTACTCTTTAAGTCTTGTTAAATGAATACTGATTTAGTTATATTGTTAAATCAAGATGGGCGTCTTTCGGGGATTTGATTTTTTTGACCTTAAGATTATCGGCAAATATTAACAAGCACACAAACACAATAAAATAAAGAGGGAAAGAGACTTGGGCCCAAATCAGGTTTTCCTGTCCGCCTGGGCCAGTATTTGGGCCCATTTGAGTCACTTGCACCTGTCCTAAACTAATATAAAAGAAATATATTTTTTTATCTTAGAGCCTTAGGCCCAATTCTTTCACCTGTCCTAAATTTTTAACAGAGATAATAATAATGACTAAATGGGCTTAGGCCTAATAAATAACAAAATACAATTTTGAAATAAAGAGTGGGCCTTTGGCCCAATTTATGACTCTCTAATCTGTTGCATATTTTTTCGACTTCGGGACTTGTTTATCAATTTTTATAGCTGGCCGAGTCAGATAAAAATAGAATTGGGCCTCCATGACCGGAGAAAAATGAAAGGATAAAGTTCGTGAGGACGCGAACGAATTTCACATGCAAACACTAAAATGAGAATCAGTAAGTAAGAGTCATGACTAATATGAGAAAAACACCCAAATAAAACAGAATTTATATGCTACCATATTCTAAAATTTATCTACTACCATATTCTAAAATTTATCTACCACCATATTCTTAAATTTATCTACTACCATATTCTAAAATTTATATGCTACCATATTCTAGTATTTATATACTACCATATTCTAACATGAGCACGCTAAAAGATAATGCATGTCATCAAGGGCCTTAGGTCCATACACAAATGACACTTCAATGTCTTTAGACTATTAAAAGCTATGGTCAAAACTAAGCAATTTTATAGCTCCAGTAATAATTAAATCTATATCTTATTTAAAGCTTCCAAACTACAATGACTAGACAATTGTTCATACAAACAGTAAGGCAACAATAAGAATTAGAGAGTAAATATATGCTAGTAATAGTGAGTAACAGAGAGCAAATGGACCAATCAATGGTATATAAGTGAAGCAAAATAATGAGCACGCTATCTTCAGTTTGAGCTTAACAGGAGAAATTCCCAAAGGGATAATCAACCATATGCCTACTGTTTATTTCAGGCCAAAGAGACTAATATCTAATCTTCGCAGTCTATTTAAATAATAACACAAACCGGAGAGAAAATTTTCTTATAAAATTAACTCACCAAAGATACAATCATAAATTGAACGACAAGAAGCACTAACACTTACATACCACACAACTATCAGTTAGAATGAGCTTAGGACCAAAAGAACAAGGCATCAAAGCGTGAATTCTAAACAACATAGTAGCTAATCCCAATATTAGAAGCTAACTACAAACTCCATTTGACAAGATAAGCTCACTGGCAAGACACAAATGTGAGTCTACAATTTAGGGAAAGAAGAACTAAGCAGAAATCTCCAAGGAACAAAGAAACAAAAATTCATACATTACGACGAACTCGACCATCCCAAAGCATGCTATTCTAAATAAAATCAGGAACAAAATGACATATCACAAACTCTGTATTAACTAATTTTCTAGATTCTGCTCCTATTTTGAAAAAAAAAGTGACATTGACAGACAAAGAGAAGGGTCAAAATAGCAACCATGAAAGGTTTTTCAGTTGTCCAAGCCAACACCAATCGAATGAGCAACCAAGCCATAAAAAAAGGATAAACACGAAAGTCAAAAGTAAAATCAGAGTTGGAAAGTTACCAGAATTTTTGGCCTTAAATTTGCTAGAAAAGGTTCATTTTAACTTTAAACAGCTAAGATACGTTGAGTCAAACCAAACAACCTTTCAACAAACAACAACCATGACCTGAGAAGAGAACAGGGGTATTCGAAGGAACAAACAAACACAAAAAAGAATAACGATGAAACGAGTTAAAATCGAAAGAGGGTTCACTTTTTTGGGAACAACAAACTGAGAAACAACGAGTCAGTGGCTATGTTCCTTCTTTCACAAGACTCGAATATGAACGATGAACGAGAATTCCGGGCAGAATCTCAAACTCAAACAAAACTTGAGAAAACCGATGGCAACATGAGATAGAAACATGATGCCCCGAAAATAAAACTCTCTTCCCTTTCAAGAATGTGTTTCGTATGTATTTGTTGTTGCTAGTTACTATGCTATTCTTTTCTTAGTTCAAAATCTTCCAACTAAAATCTCCAACACCCAACAATGAATAGAGAAGAGGTTTCTATAGAAGGGAAATTTTTCGTTCCAAACTTGGGGGAAACAGATAAAAATTCTGATTCCATGTCCCATTTTGAATTCAAAAAATCCAAAATCTTTCACCCTTAAGGAGATACACCTTTTCTCTGAGAGCTCAACCTATTCTGGAAGAGGAAAGGAAAAATGGGAGTCTCGAATCGAATCGAATGTCCTTGCTATGCCACATGGCTCGATCTAAAGGTGTAATGAAGATTAGACGTGGCTCCAATATTGTTTATGCTGAAATCACCGCTGAATCTTGTACGAACAGAGAAGGACGTTGGAGAATACGACACAACGCTTGGATTGGATTCGTTGGATTACGCGATTGGACTGGAATCGCTGGACTGCGCGATTGGACTGGAATCGCTAGACTGCACGATTGGACTGGAATCACTGGACTGCTGGCTTGCGAAGAAGAAGGAAAGAGAAACGTATAGGGTCTGGTATTGTATACGTTTCTCGCGTAAAGTAGAACGTGTATAGGAGGGTCGTTTCAGAATTATTCACGCGTTATTGCTGTTGGGAATTGCTGTGAAGTGAACGTTGGAGCGTTCTGGGTTCTCTTGTTGAAGTAAGTGGGCCAACTCGATTTTGTACTATTTGGAATTGTTGTTCGCTGCTGTGTATGTTTGGATCGCTGGGAATTGTTATATGTATTGTATGTTGTATTGTTGTGGACTGGGAAATGTGGAAATTGCATTGGAATGGGTTGCAGGGAATGTGTTTCTACTTAAAGGAGTTTGGGCTACTGGAAACAGGCCCAATTTTGGTCTTTAATGAGTTAAGTGTGAGGTAAATGAGAGGCTAGAATCGTAATAAAAGACTAGGTTTTGAGGATTTGACCAAATTGATCGAAACTATAGCCAATTGAATTTAAGAAATTAACCACATTGAGTTGATTTGCATAATTTGGCTAAAAGTTAAATAGGATGAATTAATATAATTAATTTACGAGCTTCTTAATCTTAACGAAATAAAATCATTAACTCAATTATAAACTAATTAACTCAAAATATAAACTATTATATAACTGAACTAATTAATCAAATATTTAAGTAAAACTAATATCTTTTTAAAACAATATTCGAATATTCATAAAATGTACTAATTATATACATAATTATATAAGACATTTTATTATTTAAAAATTATAAAAGTGACAAACTATTTTAAAATAACTTTCAAACTATATATATTTTATTTTATTTTGAAATTTTATAAAACTAATTATTTTAAATCGTTTGAAATTGAGGAAGCTCGGTGATTAATTTATATTGTAGAGGTCCAAAATTGGGTGTCAACAACTGTCCCTCGTTTGACTTGGATTGATGAAAGAAATCCGAGGCAAATGAAATTGACAAATCCAATTTTGACCGACCACATCTTCATCTTTGTAGAAAAGAGCTTTTGGTACGGGTTTAGGAATTATGGTAGAACCCTGGAAACGGGTTTCCTATATATCTCAGGCTATATGAGAATTCATGCCACTTGTAGTTCGACTCGATCGGTTGAAAAGGAAATCTTTTATGCTAAGATATCCTTCGGTTCTGGATGTGTGACAAGGTAAATCAAGTATGAAAAATAGGCTTGCAACCTCTTAGTCATGAATGTGACACGCTTCACACCCATAATTAAGAACTCATGCAGACATAATTTTCAACGCTCTTGGTGCATTGTCACTCCGATTGGAAAGATGCTTCCGATAAAGACATAAAATTCTCGGATGCGAAACTGAAACCAGGAAACCTAAAGAAAAACACACATGCCTTCTAATAGGTGTGTGGTTTGATTGTGGTGGAAGTCTCCCCTCTGCTCGCGTCCTAAGAATTTGACACTCCTTTTTGGATTACGTTCCAGTTCGCTGCTAAGAAAAAGTCCACGTGGTGCTGCATTCTTTCTGATGTCGTCCGCACTTGTGGTTTGCTTTGAGAATTCTTCCTCTTGGGATGCTCTTGAAAAATACTGAGATAAAACTCATTAGTATAAAATGCAATTCAAATGGGGAGATAATGTCTTTTACCGTATTGACACTTAATTGTTCTCCTTGGATGTCTGACGTCAGCTTCCTCCAATTTTGACGTTAAGCAAGTAAAGCTTGTAGATTATATTTGCAACATAATCTTCAATGTACTCTTTCTTTGATGTCGAAGTAATAAAATCGACTGATGTAATATGTTGATAGTTCTCTTGATATTGTTTTTGCAAATGAAAATGATGCGATCGGTGTTGATTTCCTTGTGACGCATGGTTTTCTTCCTTGAGATACATGAATATTTCTCTTGCGATGCACAACTCCTTCTCTTGCTATGCATGAATCCTTCTCTTGCTATGCATGACTATTTCTCTTGCTATGCATGAATCTTTTCTCTTACGATGCATGACTTTCTTCTCTTGCTATACATGACTTCTCTGCGATACATGGCTTTCTTATCTTGCTATGCATGATTTCTCTGCGATGCATGACTTCCTTCTCTTGCTATGCATGATTTCCTTCTCTTGCAATGCATGACTTCTTTCTTTTGCTATGCATGACTTCTCTGCGATGCATAACTTTCTTCTCTTGCTATGCATGATTTTGTTCCCTTGCATTGCATGACTTCTTTCTCTTGCTATGCATGACTTCTTTCTCACGATGCATGAATTTTTCTCTTGCAATGCGTGAATCTTTTGATGATGCCTCCCTGATACCGAATGAAGATAATCCTTCACCAAGCAATATAGGTGATCTTCTGGGTATCTCTTGGATGTCGATATTGTCTCAATCGACAATACAAATAAAAATGACCCTCAGAGTAATGGTATCATCTCATTCGACAATACACCATCAATGACTTTTCGGGCAGTAATATTATCATATCCGATAATATGATGTAGATAATGTCCTCCAAGTATCTTTAGTTGTTGGAAAATAAATAAAATATCTTTCTTCGAGGTTTTTCTTTGTTCCGTCTCCGAACATAATTGCATATTCATTATGTACCTTGCCTTGTTGAGAATTTGAATGAAATAATGCTATTCATATTCCCAATTCTTTGGTATGAGAAGCATAAAAACTTTTTCTGCATCCACAGAACAATTGTTAATTTGGGGAGCTCCTCGTCCTTTTGACTTTTCCACGTTCATTGAATGGAGGAATATAATGCTCTTGAGGCAAACTTATAGACCTACATCCACAGAAAAATTGTTAGTTTAAAGTGAACTGATCTATGTCGATCTTTTCGGTTGCCCGCTCCTTGTCTTGCTATCTCCGGTTGATTTCTCTGATCTCCCACCTCTTGATAGATAAGACAAAATATTTTATGTAAAATAATTGAAATGTGAAAGGAAAGGTTTAAGAAAAATAGATTTTTTTTAAAAAAAAGTAATATTTGGAAAAGGTCACTGCCAAGTGTCATGTCACGTTGAGCTTAGCGAACACCTTTGAAGTTGATGCTTTGAGGCCTATCTGATCATTTACTGGGAAGTATTCAAAGTTGTTCTAAACTCCCGATGAACTTTATTGAAATTGTTGAGGTCATCCTCAAAAATATCTGTCCCAGCTAACTATCTTGGCTTATCTTTAACTGTTGGTGAGCAAATCACAGAATTTTTGATGTCTTCTCAAAATTTTTGTCCCAATTGCAATTCTCAAAGTAACTTCAGTCTCGACTTTGTTGGAGAGATCTTCTTCTTGAGAATTTTGATTCCTCTCAAAAATTCTGTCCCAGTTTCTGTTGTAAAGAAAAATAGAAATCTTTCGGGATATATGACAGAGCCGTTGTGGCGCCTATATATCCTGTTGAGGCAGGAATCAAGTCAAACGTAGTTCCTCCTCTCGAGGATTAACAAAAATAAGTAAATTACAAAGAAACCGACCGAGGCCGACATAGTCCTCCTACGTATCTCATTCTTGAGAATTCAGGTCAGATGTAGTTCATAACAAAGGGATAAAATTCTAAACAAAGTGATTACAAGCAAATAAAATGATTATAAGGAAGACTGAAATACAAACTGAAAGTTAACACATAATATCTATTGATAGCATCTGAGTTGATTGGTTTTGGCCAGTCGGTGCCATCCATCTCTGATAGGACCAAGTCACCTCCAGATAACACTTTGCGAACCATGTAGGGTCCTTGCCAACTCGGTGCAAATTTCCCTTTGTACTCATCCTGATGAGGGAAAATGCGTTTTAGAACCAACTGGCCGAATATCATGGCTCTTACTTTCTTGTGGAAAGCATGAATCATTCTCTGTCGATACAGTTGACCATGACAACAACCATTCTCTTCTCATCAATCAAGGTTAACTGGTCGATCCGCTTGCGAACCCATTCAGCATAACTCAATTCAGCTTCTTGGATGATTCTTAATGAAGGTATTTCAACTTCTACAGGTATAACTGCTTCTGTTCCATATACTAGCAAATATGGAGTAGCTCCAACTGATATTTTAACTGTTGTTCGGTAGCCCAACAAAGCATACGACAACATCTCATGCCAACCTCTGTGATTATCAATCATTTTCCTCAATGTCTTCTTTATGTTCTTGTTGGTGGCTTATACAACTCCATTCATTTGGGGACGATAGGCGGTTGAGTTCCGGTGAGTAATCTTGAATTGTTCACATATATCTCTCATCAAGTGACTTGTTGAGATTCGCTCCATTATCAGTAATGATGGATTCTGGTACACTAAACCTACATATCAAATTGTTGCGAATGAAGTCAGCTACAACTTTCTTAGTTACTGACTTGTACGAAGCTGCTTCCACCCACTAGGTAAAGTAGTCAATGACAACCAAAATGAATCTGTGTCTGTTGGAGGCGGCTGGCTCTATTGGAGCAATGACATCCATGCCCCAAGCTACAAATGGCCAAGGTGAACTCATAGCATTGAGTTCGTGAGGTGGGACTCGAATCAAATCACCATGCACTTGACATTTATGGCACTTCTGCACAAACTTGCAACAATTATGCTCCATAGTCATTCAAAAATAACTGGCTCGAGGGATCTTCCTTGCCAAAGTGAGTCCATTCATGTGAGTACCACAGATTCTGGTATCTATTTGTTCCAGAAGCTTTGCAGCTTCACTAGCATCAACACATCTGAGAAGACCTAAATCTGGAGTCCTCCTATAAATGATTTCCCCACTTGCAAAGAAATTGAGGGCCATACGATATATCGACTTCTTCTAGTTTAACGTTGCATTCTAAGGATAAGTCCAGTGTCTAAATACTTCTTGATGTCAAAATACCAAGGCAAACCATCTGGGTCCGCTTCGACATGTGAACAATGGACAGGCTGCTCTTTTACTTCTATATCCAATGGATCAATATAACTTGTATATGGATGTTTAATCATTGAGGTAATGGTGGCAAAAGCATTGGCCAATTCATTCTGTGTCCTAAGAGTGCGTCTGAACTCAATCTTCCAGAATTTTTGCACAACTTCTGTATATACTACACGTACGATGTAATCTTTTGGTTTTTCACGACCCATTCTCCTTGCACCTGATGAATCAACAAATCAAAGTCTCCAATGACTAGAAGCTCATGAACATTCATGGCGATGGCCATCTTTAAACCAAGGATACAAGCTTCGTATTCTGCCATGTTGTTCGTGCAATCAAATCGGAGTTTAGCTGCCATAGGATAGTGTTGACCGGACTCTAATACTGAGACCACTCCTATACCTTTCCCTTGGTGATTTGCCGCTCCATCAAAGAATACTCTCCAACCAGGGTATGCCTTAGAAATATCTTCACCGACAAACGAAATTTTCTCATCGGGAAAATAAGTCTTGAGCGGTTCATACTCTTCATCAACTGGATTCTCTGCAAGATGATAGGCTAAGGCTTGTGCTTTGATCGCCTTCTGGGTCACATACAAAATATCAAACTCACTCAAAAGCATTTGCCACTTAGCCAACTTCCCGGTCGGCATTGCTTTCTGGAAAATATACTTCAACGGGTCCATCCTGGAAATAAGGTATGTGGTATAAGAAGACAAATGTTGTCTCAACTTTTGAGCAATCCAAGTCAAAGCATAACATGTTCTCTCCAAAAGAGTGTAACTGGCTTCATATGGGGTGAATTTCTTGCTCAAATAATAAATGGCTCACTTCTTATTCCCAGTTTCACGCATCCAAATGCATTATCTGAAATAGATAGATATAGCAACAAAGGACTTCTTTCTCGAGGAGGGACCAACACCGGCGGATTGGACAAATAATTCTTGATGGCATCAAAAGCAGTTTGACATTCTCCGGTCCACTTGGTCAAGGCATCTTTTTTCAACAACTTGAAGATTGGCTCACACACCACGGTGGAAAGCTATAAATAGAATGATGTAGTTCAACCGTCCCAGAAAACTCATCACTTTTTTCTTGGTCTTCGGATGAGGTAATTCCTGGATCGCTTTAATCTTGGAAGGGTCAAGCTCAATCCCCTTCTACTGACTATAAATCCCAATAACTTGCCAGCTGGCACTCCAAAAGCACATTTGGCGGGATTTAACTTCAAATTGTATCGGGCGTAGATGATCAAAGAATTTTCTCAAGTGAGTCAAGTGATCTGAATTCTCGCGGGACTTGATTATGACATAATCTACATATACCTCAATCTCCTTATGAATCATATCATGAAAAATGGTTGTCATAGCCCTCATATAAGTAGCACCGACATTTTTGAGACCAAAAGGCATCACCGGTAATGATATACACCCCAGGGCGTAATGAAAGTTGTCTTTTCTTCATCTTCTTCATCCATCAGGATCTGGTGATAACCTGCATAACAATCCATAAATGACTACATCTCATGCTTAACACATTTATCAATGAGAATGTGAATATTTGGCAATGGAAAATTATCTTTCGGACTTGCTTTGTTGAGATGTCTGTAGTCAACATAAATTCTGATTTTTCTGTCTTTCTTAGCGACCGGAACAACGTTGGCTAACCAAGTCAGATATTGCATCACTTCCACTACTGAGACTCGATCAGTTTGGTAATCTCCTCTTTGATATTTAAACTTAACTTAGGCTTGAACTTCTGAGTCTTTTGTTTTACTAGACTTAAATCTGGATTAATTGACAACATGTGGGACACCATATTCGTACTCAACCCTAGCATATAACTGTAAGACTAGACAAATACATCAATATATTCTCTAAGAAAATGAACCAGGTCCCTTCCTTGAGCTTTAGTCAGATGGATGCTGATTCTTATTTTTTTAACACATTCCTCATCTCCGAGATTCACAGTCTCAGTTTCTTCCAAATTTGGCTGGGGTTAATTCTCAAACTGTCGAAACTTTTCAGCAACATGTTTCAGTACCTTATTTTCTTCTTCGTAGCACTCATCATCACATGCCTCATTTTATTCACTCGGTTCATGACATGACATGTGTTATATTCTAGGTGTTTTGATGATCCTCATAAATGCAGGGACTTGGTCCCCGACAAAGTGTTCTCGTCCAGATTCAAATGAGGTAGTAAAGCTATCACGTCAGGTGGTAGGTGAAAAGTGCAGTGTCCTACACCAATAGGAAGAGCGAACGAGAGTGTCTGTTTCAGTGTCTCACAAATGTAGGGACCTGGTCCCCGACAGAGTTCTCTCTATCATCTCCATCAGATGCATAATGGGATACAACTATAAAGCTGTCGTGTCAGAGGTTGGTGAGGCGTCAGCATACTACACCAATCAGAACGGAGGAGGGTGTTTGTCCAATGGGTAATAATTATTTATGGTTGATAATTTATACATGACAAACACCATAATTAATTCATTCATCCAAAGAAGGAAGTCATCCAACAAACCTTTCAAGAACTCATAAAGAAGTTTGCAGGGGACCTAGTCCCTGCAAGATTGCGAAATGGAAAGGTGAAAAGACAACTGTCAGAAAAGCTGATACGTCAGAAAAGCTGCTACGGCAGGTGCACAACTTTTCTAACAGCAGGCCTTCAGCCAATGAGATTGGCTCAAGGAGTTTGTGTTCACTTTCAATATATTCTCTCTTTCCAACAAACATAAACTCAAGATTTGGCAAACTAAATTTGGATTTTCTCTCAAAATTCATAAGCTTGAAAAGAAGGCCATCTTCAAGGAAGAACATTGCTCAACTCAACAAAGGGATCTAATAGAGTGAAGAAGAGTCTTTGTTGTACTTAGAGCTTTGTGTCTCATGTGCTTACATTGTAAATCTGATCCTAATCTATAAAGGATTCAGATCTTGTTTCGATTTCTAAAAGTCTAAGTCATCTAGAGTTAGGTGATTTAGTGGACAACATTGTTGTTGCTTAGTCAAAATCTAAATCGTTCATAGGGTGGTGGTTTAGTGAGCGATGTTGTATCGACTTAGCAAAGTCTAAGTTATCTAGGGGTGATAGCTTAGTGGGCAGTGTGGTATCTGTTCTAGCTCGCCTAAGTGATAAGAGGTATTGCTTATAGTTGGGATTAGCAGGCTAATCTCAGTTTGTAAACTTGCTTTTGACTTTGCTTGAGAAGACTAGTGAAAGAAGTTTGAAAAGTCCTGGCAGGCCAGGTCGTGATTGTACTCCCTTGAGCAAGGAGGTTTCCATGTAAAGTTTCTTATTCAATCGTAACTTTCAGCACTTATTTTATTGTTTGCTATTGTAACTGTGCTGAGGACCTGGTCCCATCTAAAGAAGTGGACGCATAATTTTAGTTACTGTTCTTGCTGAGTCAAAGGACCTGGTCCTTGACTGATAGGTGGACGTATACATTCCAACAAGTGGTATCAGAGCTTGGGCTCTTTATCTAGTTAACACCAAGAGAGAAGTTCCTGCGAGGAATGATGTCACCACTGAATCAACAAAGAAGTCAGTCCTCCACAAGACCTCCTCTTCTTGATGGTTAATTCTATAGATATTGAAAGATTCGGATGAGAGACTATCTCTTGGCTGAGGACATAGAAGTATAGGACATCATATGTAAAAGTCCTTATGTGCCAACTATGAAGGTTAAAGATGGAAAGGTTAGAAGAGACATTCCCAAAACTCGACAACAATATAATGACTCTGACAGACCATTAGTCCAGAAAAATCACAAAGCTAGGAAGCTACTGATGTATGGCCTTAGTGTAAATGAATACTATCTGATCTCATCTTGTGAATTAGCCAAGGAAATCTGGGATCTGTTGAGAACAACTTATGAGGGCACTGAGGAAATAAGGAAATCTAAGCTAGATCTCTTTACTACTCAGTTTGAAGGTCTCACCATGAAAGAAGGTGAACCCATTCATGAAATGCGCACTAGATTCTCCACCATTATAGATGAGCTCATGTTCCTTGAAGAACCAGTCCCAGTTGTCAAGCAAGTCTCTAAGATACTGGATATTCTTCCTAGATCTTGTACAAATGATTTTGTGACTGGAAATAAGACAAGAGAACCTGATATAACAGCTATGGATGCACTATATGAGCATCTTCAAGCTCTGGAGATGCATAGAAAAATAGAGGGTCGTATTCTCAAAGTCGAAAACAAAGAGGGGGACCTGGTCCGTGACAAGCTAAGCAAAAGAGAAGCTTTTTTCCAGGCGGTGAAGAAGGATCTGGTAGCATGGGAAATTCCTCAAGTGATTAAGATGATTCTGAGCACTCTAATGATGCTACCATGGCAAAGTCAGATCAGGAGGATGCTGATGAAAAGGTAACCCTATCTTATTTCAAGCAAAACTTGAATGCCTTTTCTACCAGTAAATTGAGAAAGCTAGCTGTAGTATTACTTGATGTGATAAGTAAGCTAACAACTGAGGATGATCTCGTGAACAATAGCCTAGACATCTCTGAAGATGGAAAAACTACTTTAGTTCCCCAAATATCTGATATTGAAAATCAAATGGTTATTCTAGTAGCTGAAAATCTAGAACTGAAGGAAAAGATAATGGGGGTAACTACTACAGTTTTTAAAGGAAAAAATGAGGCAAGCAACTTGCAGTTGGAGCTTGAAAATAAGCTGCATACTGCTGAAATGAAGATGAAATTGGCTTTGGAAAGAAATCTTGAGTTGGAGAGGGACCTGGTCCGTGTAAAAGAGGAACTTGAAAAATCCCTCAAATCGACCAATTCCTCTAAGATCCTTATAGATCTAATTGGTCAAGGAAACAACAGTAGAAGAGGGTTGGGCAGTAAGAAGATACATCCCCCGTACAATCCTCACAGCAAATCTGTTTCTGATGCTGATAATCTATTATGTGTGTATTGTGGTCGAGATGGACCTCTTAGAAAGGATTGTCCTGTTCTGAAAAATTATGGAGAAAGCTCATCAAACTATTCCCAACAAAAGAATAGACTAAAAAAGGGACCTGGTCTTGCTTATCGATCTAAGTTGAAGAAAACTAGTCTGCCTCACTGGACAAAAGACTTTCTTATCACTCTGTTATCTGTGTATTGGGAACTCCATCTCAAATGGGTTCCCAAGGTTAACAAGTGATTTGCAATGCAAGTGAGAGGAAGTAGTAACAATCAATGGTGGTTCATGAATAACGGATGCTCAAAACACGTGACTGGGAAAACTGAAAACTTCCTCTCTCTCAAGACACTTCAATGTGGAGGTGTCTCTTTTGGCAATGGCAAGAAATTGTACATTTTTTATGTAGGTTGGACTTGAAAGTCCGTGGAACATTCTTCTGAAAGCTGTGTACTATGTAAATGGGTTGAAGTACAATCTTCTAAGTGTTTCACAAATTTGTGATGAACAAAAAAAAAGTCAAGCTCTTATCAGATAACTGTGTTGTCACAAACTTGCTCTCTCGGGTGATCATCTTGACAGAAAGGAGATGCAAGAACATGTATATTGCGGATCTAAATACTGCTTGTGGTGACTGTCTAACTTGCCTCAATGCTCAAGGTAAGAATGGTGAGGTATGACACAAAAGACGTACTCATGTTAGTGCTTCTCCACTGCACAAACTTTTGTCAAAGGACCTGGTCCTCGGTCTTCTCAAAATGAAATATGCAGATGAAAAATGTTGTGACGATGGTGTTGAAAAGAAGAAGATCAGACCATCCTTCAGGTGGTATAAAAGCAGGCTTTTTATCTTTCAAAGGACTTTCGGGCTAAAATGGTGAATAGTACATATTTTGTGACCAAAATGATGATATTTGAGAAGCGTAATCTCAATAATGTTGAAAGATTACCTGTGGGATACTCTTCCTCCAGCAAGGCTTATCCGGTGTTTAAAAATAAAATAAAATAAAATATGTGCGTTGAAAAAGATGTTCATGTGATTTTTGATGAGTCTTGAAGAATTGAGAAGTAAGTTGCAAAACAAAGAAGATTCTGAGATAAAAGAGATGTTTCAGATTCAGAGAGATGATCTAAACAGTGAGCTTGCTGAAGAACGTCATCCTCATGAATCCAGCAACCTCAAAGAAGCTGATGCAGATGATGAATCTGATGAAGGACCCGATCCGTTAGACAGTGTTGAACAAAGATGACTCATTTCAAACTGATAATGTGAATTCTGAAGGTGAGAATGAAGAAGCTGATCAAGCTCAGTTTGAAAGAAGCAAAGTATGACACTTGGTTCCCCAACAAGCTGATAGGTTATCCAAGTTCCTCCTCAACAATGGCTTCAAAAGAGGTAAAATTGTCAAAAACCCTTTTGTTGAAATCACAAGGAAAGGAATTGCTGATTATTTAAGTACATATTGATGATGTCATTTTTGAAGCAACCTTTGAGGTGTTGTATGAAGAGTTTGTTACACTCATGAATAATGAGTTTTGAAGTGAACAAAATGGAAGAATTAAATTTCTTCTTGGAGCTGTAGATCAAGAAAACCTCTAAAGGTATCCTCGGGTGTCAAGAAAAGTACATCAATGAGCTGCTCAAATGGCTTAACATGCTTGAAGTCCAGACAATGTTAAAGAGGGGTAATTGCATAATGAAGTTTTGCAAAATGGAAGATCAAGTTGCTGACTTCTTTAGGGAAGACCTAAGCAAGGACCAGTTGTATACTCTCACAGGAACATAGCAACAAAGAAGAAGATAGCACAACGTTCAAGGCAATTGATGTCTGATCAAAGACAGGGACCTGGTACCAGTTCAGAGAAGCTACTGAAAAAGTTTCATGCTATGGATGCCTAGATAATTCATACTCCCATGCGCACTATCTTGAAGTTGGATGTTGATGAACCTGGTTCAAAGATTCCATTCTTGTACAGTGGAATCACATTTGAAGGTTGCTGAGAGAATCTTAAGACATTTGCAAAAGACAGGGGACCCGGTCCTATTCTATCCATTAGGAGACATTTGATTTGGAGTACATGGTGATGCTGATTATGCTGGGTATCAAGTTGATGGAAAGAGTACCTCATGAGTGCTTATGCTATAGGTTGATCTCTCGCTCATGGGGAACTAAAAGGCAAGATTCAGTTGCTCTTTCATCAACTGAGATAGAGAATGATGTAGCAAGTGCAGCTTGATGGGTTCAATGTTTGTGGATCAATCAGCATCTTGAAGCTCTTAAAAATCTGGCTGAAACAATCAAGCTGATGATGGAAATGCTAAAACTTTCTTGAATGGATCCGGCCTGAAGCAATCAACTCTCTCATGACTATGCAAAGGGAGCAGGTATCCTTGTTTTTCAGTTATGTATGTTTTAGCAAATGCAATCTCATACCTTTTGTAGGTATACACACATGGAAAAGGGCTGAAGGAAAAGAGAGGTCAGGACAGATCTAGGCAATCACATTCAAACTAAGAGAGGGACCTGGTCCGTTCTTGAAGGTTAGCACTTTTAACATTGCAGTTTGAATTATGCATGAGAACCGTTGCAATTGCCGCAAGTCTGTCATTCAGGTATTTGACCGTTGTCTCATCTTTTGAATACCAAAATGACACTTTCTTTCATATAATACATCTTTTCACTTTCTTTATACTCCATATTTCTTTCCGAATCCCTTTCCAAAATCTAAAATTTGTTAAAAGCCTCTTTTCACTTCAAATGGTTAAACCCTTTGTTCTTACTAGAGATTTTTCTGATGAAGATGTTTTTAAGTGTGAAGTGGGACCAGGTCCACCAAGCAAAATGAAGAAGTGGAACAGATGATGTTCAAAAAGGAAAAGGTTGATATTTTGAGAACTCAAAGTATTGTGTATGGGAGGGTGTCCAAAAAAAAATGGGCAGCCCTAAAGGTTCAATATGAAGGTTGGGCAGCAAAGAATGTGAACTTCAAGAGAGGCTTTTCAAAATACCATGCTAAGGGATATGCTCTACTAATTCTATTCTTTCAAATCCCTTGCCTCTAAGTCATCCCTTTTCTTCCTATCTTTCTAAGTCAGTCCTCATTTATCTTTTTCTATCGAACCTAAATGACATTGTTCTGGTTTTCATTCGTAGTCATATTTGCAATGCTTTGATGGCTAATCTTTTATTTATGGATGAAAATATGTCTTGCTTCTACTGACTTGTCTCATTACTTTATGCCTTCTTACTCATGCTCAATGTTGCCCAAGTGGCCATGAATTTGCTTGAACTGCATTTCTGTCAACTTGGTTTACTGCTTTAACCCTTTTTTATGATGTCAAAAGGGGGAAAGTTGTTATTAAGGTATCAATGGTGTTAGCTACTTGAAGGAGACATGGTCATGCCGATAGGAGGAATAAATGCTAACTACTTGAGATGACACGATCATGCTGATAGGGGGAATAAATCAATGCTAGCTACTTGAAAAGGATGTGGTCATGCCGGTAGGGGGAAGAAGTTGAACAAGTTTGTCATCATCAAAAAGAGGGAAAATGGTATTTTGATGTTTTGATGATTTGACAAACTTTGGGGATGATAAAACTCCAGTTACCCGAAGAGTTCTTGTTGATAAGGGAACTGGTGAATAAGTATGTTATCATCAAAAAGGGGAAAATGTTAGTTTGAAGATGATATGAGATGTTAGTTCGAAGTTGATATGATGTTTTGATAATTTAACAGACTTATCGATTTAACAAAGAACCATATCCTTGTTATTGGGACTGTTGACAGGGAAATGAATGAATACACTCAGTGTGAAGAATATTTGTGTGTAATCATCAAAAAGGGGGAAAATGTTATATTCTAGGTGTTTTGATGATCCTCACAAATGCAGGTATCTGGTTCCCGACAGAGTGCTCTCGTCTAGATTTAAATGAGGTACAACTGTAAAACTGTCACGTCAGGTGGTAGGTGAAAAGTACAATTTCCTACACCAATAGGAAGAGCGGATGAGATTGTCTGTTTCAGTGTCTCACAAATGTAGGGACCTGGTCCCCAACAGAGTTCTCTCTATCATCTCCATCAGATGCATAATAAGGTACGCTGTAAGGCTGTCATGTCAGAGGTTGGTGAGGCATCAGCGTACAACACCAATCAGAACGGAGGAGGGTGTTTACCCAATGGGTAATAATTCTTTATGGTTGATAATTTATACATAACAAACACCATAATTAATTCATTCATCCAAAGAAGGAAGTCAACCAACAAACCTTTCAAGAACTCATAAAGAAGTTTGCAAGGGACTTAGTGAAAAGACAGCTGTCAGAAAAGCTGCTACGGCAGGTGCACAACTTTTCTAACAGCAGGCCTTCAGCCAATGAGATTGGCTCAAGGAGTTTGTGTTCACTTTCAATATATTCTCTCTTTCCAACAAACATAAACTCAAGATTTGGCAAACTAAATTTGGATTTTCTCTCAAAATTCATAAGCTTGAAAAGAAGGCCATTTTCAAGGAAGAACATTGCTCAACTCAACAAAGGGATCTGATAGAGTGAAGAAGAGTCTTTGTTGTACTTAGAGCTTTGTGTCTCATGTGCTTACATTGTAAATCTGATCCTAATCTATAAAGGATTCAGATCTTGTTTCGGTTTCTAAAAGTCTAAGTCATCTAGAGTTAGGTGATTTAGTAGGAAAAATTGTTGTTGCTTAGTCAAAATCTAAATCGTCCATAGGGTGGTGGTTTAGTGAGCGGTGTTATATCCGCTTAGCAAAGTCTAAGTTATCTAGGGGTGATAGCTTAGTGGGCAGTGTGGTATTTGCTCTGGCTTGTCTAAGTGATATGAGGTATTGCTTAGAGTTGGGATTAGCAGGCTAATCTCGTTTGTAAACTTGATTTTGATTTTGCTTGAGAAGACTAGTGAAAGAAGTTTGAAAAGTCGTGGCAGGCCAGGTCGTGGTTTTACTCCCTTGAGCAATGAGGTTTCCATGTAAAGTTGCTTGTTCAACCTTTACTTTCAGCACTTATTTTATTGTTTGCTATTGTAACTGTGCTGAGGACCTGGTCCCATCGAAACAAGTGGACGCATATTTTTAGTTATTGTTCTTGCTGAGTCAAAGGACCTGGTCCTTGACTGATAGGTAGACATATACATTCCAAGAACATGTCATTAGCAGACTTTAAATTAATAATACTGAAATTAGAAACAAACAAAGTTAGGAAAGTAAAATATAAACAGATAAGTAAACAATTTTTTGATAAAAGTGGCTTTCATTTAAATTGAAAAACTAGAACAAACTTTGGCCACGGCCAAGGGCCATTTTGCTTTTTTAAACATCACAAGGGAATTTAAAAATATCAAACAAATAAAAATGCATAAAGGGTAGGTCTCGGGCCTCTTTCGGACTACCACCGGTTTTAAAAACAAACAAAGACACATGTCTTTTCTACCAAGCTGCACGGGAAATCAGAAGTGGTGTGGAGGTACAATTTTGCAATTGCTCCTCAGGTTCTGCATTGTGGATGCCTGACGTCCCAACAACTTCCTCGATGACCACATCAATCTCTTCAAAAAGTCCCCAGATTCCTTCCCCTAGATCATCATCATTGACATATTCTCGCACCGGGAATGATTGGTACATATGAGAAATTGGTCTGGCCAATGCTTGATCAATACTCTTGTTCTTCATCTCTGCTTCATCATTTGTGGGGACATACCCCAAATCAAACTTTGCTCATTTGGCGGGAATTTGGATAGGCTCGACAATTCCTTGAAAGTGCTTCCCCAAATCGAACCTGGTTCAAAACCACTCCGGAGCATAACAATAGCAATCATCTTGTACACAGAAGGCATAGGAGGCTATGGAGCCAAGTCATCACTGATAGTATTTACCATCACGACCTCGAGAGACATCATCAACGATCGGTGCATACCCATTGGAATGACTCCCTTCATTATAAATGATCAATTCCTGGTCCTTCCAAACAAATTTCATTAGTTGGTGAAGGGTAGATGGCACAACCCCAACCATATGGATAAACGGTCTTCCCAGAAGCAAATTGTAACTGGTGTTGATATCCAACACCTGGAACTCCATGTTGAATTCCATCGGACCCACCTGAATATCCAAGTTTACTGCACCCAATGTGTCTCTTTGCACTCCATCAAAATCCCTCACATTGACTTGGTTCTGGTGAAGCTTTCCCAGGTTAAATTTCAGCTGCCTCAGAGTTGAAAGTGGGCAAATATTAAGACCGGATCCATCATCGACCAAGACGCGATTTATTATCTTGTCTCGACACATCATGGTGACGTGCAGAGCTATGTTATGCATCCTGCCTTCAAAGGGAAGCTCTTTATCACAGAAACTGATGCGGTTTCCTCGAACAACCTGGTTTATCATGGCTGCAAGAATATCACTGTTGGTTCCCACAGGCACATAAGTATCGTCCAAAGTCTTCATCAACGCTTGCCTATGTAGTTGTGAACTCATCAACAAAGCCCATATAGAAATCTGAGCCGATGTCTTTTCTAGATGCTTCACAATCAAATAATCTTTCGGCTACATTTTTCTCCAGAACTCTTCAGCTTCACTAATTGGCCTTTTAGACTGATCATTTTTTTGCACACCCTGGGTCAGCTCTTTTGGTGTGCAGCACCTGTCGGATTTGGTCATACCCTAGGTAACAACCGTTTCAATCACAAACTTTGGTCGGTCAAGAGTTTCTCGTGGAACCAAGGTAACAACCTTCTCGGGTGTCAGAATCATAAACGTTTTCTTCTCTCTAATGCTCAACAAAGTTACAACTCTTTCCTGTTCGTCAGGTGTGATAGGAACTATTGTCTTTGTCACGCACCAATCATCATATGTCTCTATCATATTGATAGTGATGCCTCCTTGATTTGGAAAATGATTACTATTGACATTGGGTGTGACTGTCTGGAGAGAGACCTCCTTCTGGTCAATCTGGTCTTGGATCTTGTGCTTAAGGTTGATACAGTCCTCAGTTTCATGCCCAATACCATTGGAGTGATATGTGCACCTCTGACCATGTCTGTAAAACTTTGAGCTAGTGTCAACTGGCTTAGGCCCCATTGGATGAATATATCCTGCCACAGTTGATCGCTCGAACAACTTTGTTTGGCTTTTAATGAGCGGAGTGAAAATTTTAGCAGGCTTCTTCTCAAATGTAGGATGGGGGGGGGGATCGTAATTGCCTTGTTGAGGAGAAGATATTTGATGATAATTTGGTTCGTTCGGACGGGGGGCTTGATATCTTGGATATGCGTTGGTTTTGTAATTTGGTTATGGAGCTTGGTAGTTTGAAGAGGTATTTTGGTAAAGTGGGGCTGGAGTTTGGTACATTGGGGGAGGCATTTGGTAATTTGTCTGAACGTTGGCACAGTTGGGGGCGACGTTTCGGTAGTGATGAGGTGGAGTTTGGTAGCTAGGAATAGGAGTATTTTGGTAACTGGGGGAGGGGTATTTTGGTAATTAGCCTATGTATGATAAGCTAGGTACGAACTCTGTGAAGGTCGAGAACGACTTTGGTATGATGAGATTTCCTTGGGGTTTTCTTCCCCTCATAAGAGATAGAAGACACATCTTCTCTTTTCTTCTTTAACAAACCCGATGATTCAGGTGAGAAAGCAACACGGGCAATCTTCTTGGTTCTCAATCCATCTTCGATAGTCTCAACTACTTTGACTATCTCAGCAAACTTTGCTTCAAGGAGCAACATAATTCTATTATAATAGTCGGGCTCTTGAACCTGCACAAATACTTCGACAATTTCCTTCTCAGACATAGGAGGCCGAACTCTAGCTGCCTTTTTTCTCTATCTGTATGCAAATTCTCTATAACTTTCATTTGATTTCTGCTTCATTTTCTCTAAGGAATAACGATCAGGAACGATCTCCACATTGTAGGTGAATCGTTCGATATAGTCCTTAGCCAGAGCATTCCAGCTAGGCCATTGTCTTGTTTCATGAGATGTAAACCATTCCAGAGCCTCTCCACTCAGACTTCGGCTAAAAAGCCGCATTAGTAAAGCTTTATCTCTTCCAATTCCCATGAGCTGGTCACAGTAGGTCCTCAGGTGCGCTAAGGGGTTCCTTATTCCACCGAAAAGGTCAAATTTTGGCACATTGAACCCTTTCGGGAGGTCCAAATTTGGATGAATGCATAGATCCTCATAACTCAAACCGGCGACTTAAGGAATACACTACAACTCTTTCATGGCCTTTCAGATCTCTTCCTTCATGTCTAGCTTGGCGACCTCTTCCTTTAACCTCCACTCTCTCTCACTCCTCATAGTGGTTGAGCTCAGAACCAATGGCGTCATGCTCATTGGGGACCGAGATTTGGAAAGTGGCTTTCTGAGGTAGGGGTAGAGCAATGGAGGGACTTTGGGCATTTTGAGTGGCTTGGTAGTTTTTATGGAAAGTTTGGGGGTTGGTATGTTGATTTTGATGATGGAGAGAAGTTTGTGGGTTATTAATGTTTTGGTTTGAGGGGGTGGACCAGTTTGGAGGTTGGCATTTTGGGGTTTGGCACCTGGAGGTTGGTATTTTGAGGAGGAGGTGGTGTTTGGTAAGAGGCGGAGGTATAATGGGGATTTTGGGTGGTTAAGTCGATGATTGAGGGATTTTGAACGGGATTGGAAGGTGGGTTTTGGGCTTGTTACGCGTTTGAAGGGGGAAGTGGAGTGGAGGCCTTCCATCTGCTGGAGCATTAAAAGCAAAAACCGGATTAGGCATATCTTGCCTTCTCTGCATTTAGACCCTCATCTCGGTGATCTGTTGCATCAACTGCATAATTAACTCGTTCTGATCAGTACTGACGGAATGAGCCACGACAACATCAGTTAGGCCAATCTCTTCATTGTTATCACTCATTGTTGACTTTCCCTTCCAAGAACTTTGACTGGGGAAGGAATTTGTAGGGCCTTTTGATCTTGTAAAATAAGGGTGTTCAGCCAGCTTACCGAAACATAGCAGTTCTAAGTACCTGTAGAGAGAAAACAACTTAAAGGCAAATATGTTAGTTTTAATTCATGGCAATATGATGTGAAATACCACATAGAAAGCATGTAAACACATAAAAGTTGCTTTGTTTGAGAACATGTTAACCCATGAATAATGGGGACTTATTTTTCGAACAAGTAGGAATTTGCTCGTTTTATTTTGGGGCCATTGACTCAGAAAGGTTAAATTGTGTTGAGCTAAGGTCTTCTTGCTGCATCTCTCGGCATCTGTTGGTGTGAATTCAATGTGTTCTTGTAGAATGAAAGGGGGAAAATAAAATTTGAAAAAGATAGGGGCCGAGCCTTGAAAAGTTGCCTACATATCTTCAAATAAGAATTCAGGCCCTACGTAATTCGAATACAAAAGGAAATTTTCATTTTCATTCATTCATTTGATTGACTACAAGGAAAGTGAAAAGAAAAAATGCAATAAAGCTCCTAAAAGATAGGTGGTGCCTTCATCAAAGCTTCTTCTTCTGACTGCTGCAACATTAATCACGGGGGGGGGGGGGGGAAACTCAACTTGAATCTTTCTCATGTTGATGAGGGATTCCACGTCATAGCAAAA
>JAJOOJ010007812.1:0-37839 GCA_029582625.1 Solanum boliviense | reverse complement strand
GTTGAGTATGTCTATAATGTGATTAATGTCTTATATGTTGGTTATGTTCTATAATATGTCTAATATGTCAATATTCATGAAGTTTTACTAAAATGGCATAGGGCATGACTTTTAACCAAATGTCCTTTTTAGCATGTTTTTGCATGGTTTCCATACTTAGTACTTAATTGTACTAACCCTTTTCTTTCCCTTTTGACTAAAGTGTAGGGATTTGGAGATGTTGATATTCCATGGTTGATGGATAAGTTTCTAAGATGTTTGAAGATGAAGACTTGGTGAGTCCTCATATATTCGAGGACAATAACCAACATGTTCATTTAAGTCTTGTAGTTTTGTTATAGTTTTGAGTAGGCTTAGTCCCATTGTTGTATTCAAGTATTAGATGGTTTTGAGACATCTTGGATAAAGTCTAGAAAGTCTTCCACTTGCTTTTTATTTAAAAGGTGTTCTTTCGATTGTAAAGGAAGCTTTAAATTTCTCCTCTATATTTTTTTTGTATCGTATTTTAATGAATGATCCATGAGGCTTGTATTTGACCTCTTCGAGGTCGAATACGCCGGTTACGACTAGAAGGTGCTCTCGGGTCGTGACAGTAATGCTAAGCACCGAGAGGATATTTATTGAGATGGATACTCATCCATGAGTTGAGGCGGGGTATCTAGTAACAATCTCTTGAGATGGATGCTCATCCGTGAGTTAAGGCTGGGTATCTAGTAGCAATCTCCCTATCACATAACTATGTGCCCACATAGGTTTATAGTTAGTGGATCCATCTAAGCTAAATTCTAATGGTCCTACCTTAGGCAAGTAGGAATCCCTTATTCGATGTGGGTAACATCGGGATTCCATGAATTGCTCACATGGTCTATGTCGGTCAAGGCTTACCCCCACAAAGAATGATAATGAACTATGGCTTCTCAAGAATGTACTACTTAGTGTGGGTGGTAGTATGTGATGCCATCCATGCATTGCACAAGTAGGCTTTGAGAGTATCCATGGTGTGTTCCTTTATGTTATAATGTATTATGATCAAGGATATGAGTTAGGTACTATGGTTACTCAAGAAGTTCTATGAAGTGTGGATGGTATAGTATGAGATGTCATTCATGCATTGCACGAGTAAGTTTTGAGAGGGCTATTGTAACATCCAGTAAGTTGAAATAGCTATGAAAAGGCTTAAAACTCGGAAATAGTCATTTTTGGAATAAAATTCAAAATCTGGAGATTTGATTAAGTGTGGGAAATCAGTGAGTTTTGGCCAACTTTGAGCAGTCATAACTCCTAGCTCAGGATGAGTTAGGAGTAGTTCCAGTTATGATTGTGAAGCTTGTGGAATGATCTTTCCAACGTCACCAAGTTTGCTCGATTCTGAGTTCGTATGAGCGAGTTATGGCCAATGAAAGTTGGGCAGTTGGCCAGGAATCTGTCCGGAAAATTTAAGTGCATTTTGGTCTTTTCTCTAGCTATTTCTTTTAGGGTTATATTGTTGTGTTAGACTGATTTTTATATCAGTTTGTCCCATTTTAAAAGAGTGAGAGTTAGGGCTTGGGAGATAAGAGAGAAAGAAGAGAAGAAGAAGAGGAGAAAGGGAAGATCAAGCAAGGAGATCATCGTGGATATCGTCGGGGGTGATCCCTACTAGGTATGTGAGTTCATAGTGATAGGTTGATTCTTTCCCCCACACACCAAACTCGTTTTATTATTGAGAAAAGATTGGTTGTGTTGTTTGAAGCTGTTGGTTGTGTTGTTGATATTGTTAATTGTGTTGTTGAAGTCCCTTGTTGATTTGGGACATGATTTGGTTGTGTTTTTAAGTTGAATCTCTTATATGTTGCGGGATTTTATGATCTTTAGTGTTGGGGTTGGTCCTTTCCCCTACACTCCAAATTCGTTTTATTTTCAAGAAAAGATTGGTTGTGTTGTTGAAGTTGTTGGTTGTGTTATTGAAGTTCCTTGTTGATTTAGGACATGATTTGGTTGTGATTTTGCTGCTGGAACCTTTGAGGTTGAGAGTGTTTAGAGTTGGAAAGAAACAAGGGGAAAAAGTCGGATTTTTGGGGGAAAAGGGCTGGGCTGTCGCGCCAGCCAGCGCACCCCAAAAAGGGATGCTGAACTTTCCCCTTGGGGCAGAGCGCCTGGCAGAACGCCCAGCAGGCCCCTCTGAAGTTTGAGGGCTGGCGCGCCGCACCTCTTAGAGCGCCAAGGACGCCAATCTTTCCCGTTACCTTCATTCCCCACTTTTTCATACATGTTCCTTGGTAAAGTACCTATGTTTTACAGTTGTTTCCAATACTTTAAGGTACATCTTAACATCCCAAACTCATCCATAACATGTGATCAAACACCTTGAATTCATAATCCGATTCAAGGAGAGTTAGTTTCCAAGTCAAGTGAAGTTCAAGCTTCTCACCATCTACACTGCTCTTGCATCGTCTCTTCAATCTTTTGTTTGGCTTGTATCTGGTAATTAGATTCAAGAAGAGAAAATGACTGGGTTTTTGAAGCCTACAATATAACATCGCAAGCTTTTCACCATCTCTAATCCATCCACACCATCGTCTCTTCGCTCTCTCTAACGAATGGCTGGAAAAGCTGTAAAGTCTGTAGCAAAAGCAGTTGGGGAATATCAATATCCGTGTCAAGAAAAGTTAGTAAAATACAAGGATGAGCTTTCAAAGGGAGTTTGGGGTTACTGGGAGCTTGGAGCCTGGAAACCTCTGGGGATCAGTGCTCGCCATCGAGCTCATCTGCGCAAGGAAGTTGTTCTTGCTGGACAAGATTGGCCATACGATCCAGCAAGAAAGGAAATGAGAACAAAGCAGAAAGGGCACAAGTGTGATAGAATATCAGCAGAAAAACGGGCAAAGACAGCTGAACTGATGCAAAAAATGCCTGAAATGTTGGCTGATTATAGGAAGAGAAAGTGGGAAAGGAAAATGAAAGCAGAAGAAGATGCTGCCAGAAAATCACTGCAAGAATAGGTTTTACCATCCTTTCTTTTTCAACAACTTAATGGACCAAAGATATCCTGCTCACTTGCCTTGTTCTTTTTTTGTTCTGTATTTTCGAACCGTAGCAATCGGCGGGATTCGCCTTGATAGATGTGAGTTCAATAACTAGTGTTTAGTTTTTCTGCCTAAAAAAAAAAAGAAAAAAGTCAAGTGAAGTTAGAAGTCAAGTGAAGTTAGAACCAAGCTTAGAAGTTAAGTAAGTCAAAGCAAGTTTTCAAAGTTGTTCAAGAGTCTTTATTGAACGTTTTAACTTCATTTTAAGGTTCAAGTTTCAAGTTGAGTAAAGAGTATAGAGTTTCAAGCTAAGTAAAGATTCTCAAGTTTCAAGTTAAGTAAAGAATGTAAAGTTCCAAGTTAAGTCAAGAGTTTCAAGTTAAGTCAAGAGTTTAAAGTCGAGTTCATTTCTCAAAAGCTATTAGGGAACTAAGTATTCCCAAAGAAGTTTATAAATGTTTTTACATTTGAGTAAGAGAGGAAACATGTTTTCCAAAAGAGCCTTTGGGATAAGTTTTGAGTAATTATCTCAACTAAAGAAAGATGTGTTTAAAGACACTTATGAGCCAAAATATTTTTGGGAGTAGTATTGAACACCGAATTGGGGACACGAGTTCATATTAACTCAACTCTCCATAAGAACCATGTGCCAACATGGTATTTCTCGGGTCATACTTTTTAGATGATCACGAAAGTTAAGCTAGTGGATCCACTTAGTAAAGTTAGCTTCCTATATCACGGCAAGGTATAGGATGGTCCTTGGGCAACGTGAGGTAAAACGTTGTATCATCACTAGGGCTCATAGTGGTGGTTGTCGATTAAAGAACCTCCCACATAAGTTATATTACTTTTATATAAGTAAAGTTGAGTTGTTATTGTTTTATCATTAACAAGCTAAGTTGTTTATACTGTTTTACAAGCCTTATATATTGCATGTGTCTTATTGCTTTATATATTGAGTTCAGTTATTCATGAGTCGAACAGAGCCAAGGTAAGAGTTCCTTTCTACTCTTTTCAAGCTTAAGTTGTGGTTTAGCTTTTCAACTCGCATACTCGTACATTCCATGTACTGATGCCAGTTGGCCTGCATCTTATTATGATGCAGACGCAGGTACCCAGGATCAGCATCCAGTACGCCGTTGATCCAGCTGAGCACTCCAGAGTCAGTGGTGAGCCTCCTTGCATTCCGGAGGACTCAATTATTTTGTGTTCTTAGTTTTGTTTTATTAGGGTGTTGCGGGGTCTGTCCCAACATCCATCTCAGTATTTTAGAGGCTTCATAAACAATTAGTCAGTTAGTTTTGAGTCTCTCATCTATGTATATATGTAAATATTCTATTTTGAGATTTGAGTTGTCTTTGTGGCTAGATTTTATAAGTTAAGTTGTTTTGTAACCTTGCATTTGCATTGAGTTATTCTGTTGTGTTAGGTTTCCGCTGAGGTAAGAAAGCCAGGCAAGGGTTCACTTGGGGCCAGAAATGGTCTCCGGGTGCCGGTCTCGCCCAGGGTGTAGGCTCGGGGCGTGACAACTATGGTGTGTTTCTCAATGTCATAATGTCTAATGAAATGAATGTGCTTATAATGATGCTAGTGAGAATGTTGACTTAAATGCTTAATGTAATGATGCATGCTTTACTTGGATTGTATTATGCTTAAATGTGATTGTTCCTTTTGCATGAGTATTGTCTAAAGATGAGAAGGAAGAATGGTAAGTTCATCTAAGGTGGCATCAAAGTGGTACTTAGTAGGACTAGTAATATGGGATGCTATTGTTACATTGCACAAGTATAACTTAGGGTTACCTAAGGTGATGGTTCTAATGTGATTAAATGGCTTATATGTTGAATGTGATTGCATCTTATGCCTTTTATACTAAAGTTCATGATGTTTCTCAAAATTGACATATAACATGGTTTTCAACCAAAATATCCTTTTTAAGCATGGTTTTTACATGGTTATCAAACTTAGTACATTTTTTTGTGCTAACCCATATTTCTACATTTTTACAAAAGTGTAGGGTTTGGAGACTTGATGTTCTATTCTTGGAAGATGGGTTTCTAAGGAGCAAAAAGTTGAAGATTTGGTGAGTCCTCATAGTTTTGAGGAAGAACCCTATTTCCTTTATGTCTTTTATTATATGTGTAGAGCTTTTGTATGGGCTATGTCCCAAAGTTTTATTCAAAGTGTTGTAGATGGTTTGAGACAAAGTATAGAAAGACTTCCACTTGCTTTATGAAAATGACTTCGATTGTAAAGAAAAGTTTTAAATTCCGCACAATTTTTCTATGTTCTTATGTTATGAATGCTATGAGGCTCTTCAAAGTCATATACGTCGTGTTACGTCTAGGGGGTACCCCTGGGTCGTAACACTTGCGCCTCTCTTAATTTGGGGTGTGACAAATTATTTCCTCCAATTTTAACTTAGTTATTTTATTTTTATTTTTTATTTGTTTAAAATATAATGTTTTTCTCCTTTTTAATAACTCTTTAGTTCTTACTTTTTATATGCCTTATTTGAAACCACAAAATTGTAAAACATTTTATTCATTTTATTATGAGTTGTAAAAAATAAAAGAGTGTTGTTCTTATAAAAGAGTAGTAGTGTTTTGACACTATTAAGTTTTTATCAATATTATTGTATTATTTACTCAGGTAACATGTTTACCTCATCTTAATATTTGGTGTCATTGTTACTCTCTTGCTATTGTTATTTAGTGTGGACATTATCCTGGATATTATTATCATTTTGTCCAACAATATGGTATCAAAGCCATGAAAAATAATAGTTCATTTTATTTTTAGTACCCCTATCTCACAAGAGAAAATTATGAAAAATAGTGTCTACGAATGAAAGTCATTCTTGACTCTCGAGATGTTTGAGACATTGTTGACAAAGAGTATACAAAACCCGTTAATTAGGAAACTTTGTCTCCAAATGAAAATTGTCTTGTTAAAGACATGAAAGAAAGATCAACATTCCCTGACTCTCATCTATCAATTTTTGAATGATGGCATGTTTGATAAGGTGGCTTATGCAACCACCTCAAAAGAAGTTTGGGAGATTTTACATAATTTTCTCCAAGGAGTTGATAAAGTAAAGAGATAAACTTCAAACTCTAGGGTTGATTTTGAAGTTTTAAAATTGAAAGAATCCGAATCTATTTTGGATTTTTGTTCTAGATTGATGGTTGTTGTAAATCAACTAAGAAGATACAGAGAGGAAGTAGATGATCTGTGTGTGGTAGACAAGATTCTTTGTTCTTTAACACTTAAATTTGATTATGTGGTGTGTTCTATTGGAGAGTCTAAAATTTTTGACTCTATGACAATAGAGCAATTGGAAGGTTCTTTAAGAACCCATGAAGAAAAGATAAAAAGAATAAAATATGAGCCACTAGAGAAACTTCTTAAAACTCAAGCATCTTTCAAAGGATTTGAAGGTGAAATAAGTTACAAAGAAAATGGACAATGGCAAGGCCGTGGCGGTCGTGGAGGGCGTGAAAGAGGAAGAAGTTATATTAACAAATTCAACATGAAGATAAAAATCACCAGTCATTCAGAGGTCGTGGTTGTGATCAACGAGGAGGTAGAGGACGTGGAGCCTATCAAGGTACTAACAAAATAAGATTTGACAAATCTAAAATTAAGTGTTATAAATGTCATAAAAGTGGACATTATTACTCTTGGGAATGCCAGAGTAATGTTGAAGAAACATCTAATCTAGTTGACTACAACAAAGACGAAGATGACTCAACATTATTATTGACACTCAAAGAAAAAGATACAGACGATTGCAATTTATGGTATCTTGAAAATAGAGCAAGTAATCATATGTGTGGACACAGAGACAAGTTTTTGGAGATAAACACAAACTTGAAGTGCTTGTCTTTGTCCTCTCACATTGTCTAGTTTCCACGCATTCAAACTACCATTTGGCGAACTCTATGAGAATCTAGGATGTCTTTGTCCCATTGAATTGAAATTGTTTCCTCCTTGATATTTCTATTGTCGCTCCCCGTTTTTCTTAAGAAGAAACGGGTTTCGACCTAAAAACTCTTTTGGGTTTTGAAAAAATGAAGAGTTGCCACCTAATGAATTAAGGCGCGTTAGGGTACCTATCTAACCTAACTAAGTCTAGCTAAGGTCAACGAACCAGAAATCAGGGTAAGGGTTCAAGTTACCTTGAGGAGAAGGTGTTAGGCATCCCTCGAGGTCAACAAATGTGGGTCCCGGCCGTATCTCATGCAATTTATATGGGATTTACAAGTAGCAGTTAAGGTCACTTCATTGTTCATTTATTGGTTATTTAAACATGATTACTAGGTGATAATCAACATTAAACAATTAAGATCAATTTATTTATTAATTAAACATGCAAAACTATGTGATAACATAAGACTAAATAATTCGCACAAGTAAAATTTAAAAGAAATAGCGAGAAGATATAAAGTAGACAAACATATAAGAAAATATCATTTTTAAAATTTTTAATTAAACTACCCCAAATAAGTATAATTATAAAACAAGTAAAGGGAGAATGGAAAGGGAGACTCTGATAGACTTTGTGGATCAACACTTGACTTTTCTTTATTTCGGTCGGCTTCTCGTAGGGACAGACAAAACCAAGGTTTGTCTTTAAGACCGAGTCGATGTCATCATCTCCGTGGGGCCTAAACTACCCCTACCCCACCACCGCATGCTTTTCATCTCTAAAAGGTGCTTAGCGTCCCCGCTTAAGGTCCAAGAGGCATTGGACTACTATTAGGAGGTTTTAGACTAAAAATAAAATAAGGATTCCTAATAGGCCCACTTAGACACCAAGTCAAATAATTTGGACATTCATTTACCATGTAAAGTCTCAAGTTGGCCTCTAACTTTTATTAATCATGCTAGCAAACACAAGAAAGGTGAAAAAGGTCGCATGCTAAGTGTATGCAAACAGGCATAGCAATACATATAAACGGGCGGCATAAAACAATTAATTAATGAAAGGGCAAATAATTATGACATAATGCATATTTTAGTTATAAACTGATTTTAAAGGTGGCACAAAAATTATCGCAGATCCAGGAAATATTTTTAGAACCGTAGCAGGTCGAATTATATTTATTTTAAATAGCAGTCAATTTATTAAATGCAGAAATTAATTAGGAGCCAAATTTAAATGGCAAAGCAGCATGCAGATAATGGTAATTAGTTGATTAAAAGTGACAAGAAAATTATTCATAATGCAGAAACTAAAATTATTTTAGGCATAATTTTATTAGTACAACAAATTTAACGTGACAAATTATTTAGAAAGTAGCATGTTAATGCACTAGCAAATTTTATTTTATTAATGCAGAAAACTATTCTATTAGCTAATTTTAGAAGGTTGCTGAAGATATTACAGCATGCAAAATTTTTTTATATTAATTAATTATTAAAAAGTGGTAGAAAATAATACAACATGCAGAAATATTTTTAAAGAGAAATAGGAGATTAATTACTAATGCAGAAATTACTTTAAGTGGCAATCCGGTTATGTTTTAAGTAGCAGTCAATTTATTAGATGATTTATTTATTTGAAGTGGCAGAAAATATGTACAACAAAAAAATGTAGCTCGATTATTTAACAAGCTGGACATTAAATAATTTAATTTAAGTAGCCAGAAAAATAATTATATTGTAGAAATTGCTTAACAATGCAGGAAATATGTAGCATAATTAATTCAGTTATTTAATATGCTAGAAATTATTCGATTCGATTTTAGCAAACTACTTTATTAAATCTTATTAAAAATTGATCTTATTAATTAGATTCCATAAACATGATTTCTAAGTGAATATGCTGAAATTAATGATTGAACATATAGGCATACTTTCTGTATAAAGATGTAACAATATTCAGAAACATATAGGCATGATTGTCTAGACCCCCAATAATATTTGAAAGCTTTATTTTACCTAAAGTCATTTTTTTTCTAATACCGATTGCTAGTGCAAAAGCACAGAATATCGACTAGCCATTTGTTTTATTAGGAATAGAACGAAGGTGATTTAGCACAAAATAGGACAGCAGGCATAACATATATCACATACTAGATGAATAAACAAATTATAATAGACAGTGAACTAGTCAAACATATAATTAATTTTAGAGTAATTAGCCAAAAGGTGATTAATAGAAAGTAGATTTAGTTTATTTATTTATTTATTTTTAGTTAGATCTGAATGAGGAGGATTAGAATGTGAATATTCAAACCATCACACAACCCGAGTGCATGATTTCTAACGCAACCAAATTGCAATAAAGTAAACACGTAGCACGTAAATCCTCATCCCCCCTTAAACGATCCCCCAAATTATAGCATATATGTAGAGATAGTGTTAGAGTTATACACAATATTACAAGCCAAAATAAAGAACAAATGAATAAAATATACAACATTAAAGTAGCATAATAGCTCCGTTCGGAATTCTCTTCTAGGAGACTTTTCAACACTTTGAACTCTAAGTTCAAAACCTGCTAGAATGGATAATGTAACACATATACATAATGGCGAAATAATCATAACATCAAATATTCATAGCAACAAATTACTTTCATACATATAAGCGACACACACAAGAAGTCACAACAAACAAATAATAACATAGACATTATCACACATAGAGAGAAGGAAAAACGAAAACTAATCCGGGTGCTTCCTTTTATTGATTCCAACATACAACAATATTCAAAGTAATAATGCAAAACAAAATTTAACCTAACGAAGAGGAACTAACCAAATATGTAGAATATTAATCAGCAATGAAGACCAAACTTATTCTGATACTAGACCCGAACACAGCAAAACCAAATAGAGAAGCTCTTAGAATGTTTACCCAATTTTAATTTTTTAGAGTAGAGAGTATTTTATGCTCTTGTTAGAATGTGCAAGTGTTGAAAAATGTGTGTGTCCCCGTCCTAGAGAATGAGAGAAGGGGTCTAATTTATAGCACAAGGGGAGGGCATATAATAGGGAAGAATATAATTAAGGAGCATGTATCTCTTTTATTTTATTTCCTTAAGAGGTGAGAGCACAAATCAACAAAACTTAACCGACACAACAAGAGTCTAACTTATATTCTAACTATGGCAAATAATCAATTTAAAAAAAACCACTACTACAATCAAGCGGGATGAGGTAATTATCTAAGGTAAATAAATAATTTACAGCCCAATTTTAGTCATGGTCAAGCAAGATTTGACAAAATACATATACAAATATTTATATCAACACAATCAATCAGATTTATCAATTTTAAACCTACAAAATTGCTATTAAATCACCAATTTCTACTAATTAATGGCAATTATCAATTAAGGAGAGAGCTAAATCAATTGTTAATATACGCATGATATATTAATTGAAAGTCAGTCAAGAGCAAATTGATTTCAACACAAAAATCACATATTAGTTCTACCACAAAAATTAACAGATTAGCTCCAACACAATTTAATGAAATACTAACAGCATGCTAACAAATTGCAATGTCTTAATTATACAAGAATTTTGGACAATAAGAAACACTAAGTGACCGAACTGACACATATAGAGATTAAAGATTAAAATAAATGTTCATACCTGAGACATATCCTTATCAAAATGCTTTTGTTTTTCAATTCTCAATCGGAATAATTGGAGTAGAAATTCGTTGTTATCATTGTTGATTTGCAGCCGCTGCTTCTCCCTCGCTGGCGTTGCTGCCTGTTTTCCATCCTCGCCGGAGTTTCGCCATCTCAGAGCAGCGCTGCTGCTGATGGTTGCTTCCGTCTGCCGGAGAAAAGTGAGGGAAAACAGGAACAGGTGGCGTACTGGTTGTTGTTGTCGTTGTACGCCGAAGCTGCCGGAGTTGTTGTCGTCTTCGTCGTCCTATAGGTGGTTCGCCTGGCTGATGTCTGGAGTTGCTGGAATTCGCTGGTTGTAGCTGCTACTGGCGCTGCTGGTCGCTGGTCAGATTTGCTAGTCTGCTCGTCTTCGCCAGCGAGAGAGGAGAAGAGAGGAACAGAGATGAGAAGGCGAAGGGGTTTCGCTGGTGCTCACCGCCTCGTGGTGGTCTCACCGGGAAAGGAGAAGAGTGGGAGAAAGGCATCGCCTCCTCTGATGCCTTTCGCCGGAAAATGGCAAGGAGAGAGAGGGGGCGGCAAATCTGATCTTCAAGGGAAAAGAGGAAGAGAATTTTGGAATAGCCAATAGGGAAGAGCTAAGGAATTGATCTCATCCTTTGATTAATTTCGGATGAAGGGTGGAGATTTAAAATGGGAGATGGACGGGTAGGATCAAAAGATGAGGCTCTCAAATGGGTTCATAATAGCTATAATTGAAATATCCATAGAATTAAAGAGGCTAGAATCAAAATGATAGGTGGCTATAATTTAAATTGGAGTGTCTAGAATTGAAAGAAATTAGAAGAAAATAGGCTAAAATTTAAATGATTTTGAGGAAAATTTAAAAAAATGCTATTCAATTAAAATACTACAAAATGTTATAATATTTTTTATATAATTAAAATCACTTAAATTTTAAAATATTCGAATAAAAGAATTACTTTGAGTTTAACTAACGAGTAACGATAAATATAATAATAAAATAATTTAAATAATAATTACAATAATTTTTTTTATAAATCAAGCCTACTAAAATATATAATTCTTTAGGAAAAATCGACTAAAATCTTAAACTCGAAATATGTTTTAAAAATACGTATTCAATCGAATAGCATTTCAGAAAAAGTTATAGGTCGATCAAAATTGGGTGTCAACATCTATCTATTAAAGTTTCCAACATAATTAACCTCTTCATTTGCTAGTGGACCTTGTTGACATTCATGAGTAGAATATCCCTCTGCACAATAATCACACATTATTGATTGTGTCATTTGAGCCTGGAATAGAGCCAATTGTTTCACATCATTCGCAATCGATGCAATTTGGGATGCAAAGTAGTGTAAATATCAACTTGGTGCACCCCTTCACTCTTTTTCCTTTCAGAATTCTCTGCAACCTACTGATTATAATCCCTTGCAAGTTCATTCAGCTATCTTTTTCATGATCGATCCTCCCATAACATTGTTTAGTATCCTCTGTGACGTAGTTGATAATCCTTTTAAGAAATTTGTCAACTGCAACCATGACTCAATTCCATTATGTGGACACTTTCTCAACAATTCCTAGAACTTTTCCCGTGCTTCAAACACTATTTGAGATTCTAGTCGATTGAAATTATTGATCTCCTTTCTTATTCTAGTTGTTTTTGCTGCTGAGAAATACTTATCAAGAAATTTTTTCGCCATTTCATTCCAGGTGTGGATTGATCCAAAAGGTAAACTTCGTAGCCAGATCTCAGCATTATTCTTCAAAGTGAAAGGAAATGTCCTCAAGTATATAGCATCGTCCGATGCTCCATTATGGTGAAAAATGTTCATGATTTTATTGAAATCCATCATATGATTGGTTGGATCCTCATTTTGCTTCCCTCTGAACACACAATTATTTTGTATTGCTTGAAGAACACTATGCTTGATCTCAAAGTTATTTGACGCAATAGGAGGACATCTCACACTAGACTGTTCTCCATTGTAATTTGGCTTAGAATAGTTTCCTAGTAATCTGTTTGCCCTTCCCTGCCATTATTTTGATCCATTTGACCTTCTACTTCAGGTTGACACCCAATTTTGACCGACCTATAACTCCTTTTTAAATGCTATTCGATTAAATACGTATTTTTAAAACATATTTCAAGTTTAAAATTTTAATCGATTTTGTCAAAAAAATTATATATTTAGTATGCATACTTTATAAAAATTATTGTAAATGCTATTAAAATATTTTAAAATTATTAGTAAAACTCGAAATATTTCAAATGTTTAAAAATTTAAGTAATTTTAATTATAATTTTGTAGTATTTAAATTGGATAGCATTTCTTTTAAGTTTCCTCAAAATCATTTAACTTTTAGCCTATTCTATTCTAATTCATTTCAATTCTAACCACTTCAATTAAAATTTTCATTTCAATTATAGCCTTTGTTGATTTCAATTTTAGCCTATTCTTATTCCAATTTCAGATTTCAAGTGAGTTAATCTCATGCGTCCATCCTTTCATTAAATCCAAGATCAAATATTTGCCCTACATCTTAATAGAATCAAGGGCCAGGATTGAGTATCTCATATCTTTCCTATTTTAATCAATTTTCCCCCAAAACCTAAAAGATTATTCATCTCTTCCTCTCCTCTCAATCAGCCCCCCCACCATCTCCCTCTTCTCTGGTTTTCTCCGCCAGCAGCAGCAGTCGTGCTGCTGCTCTTCCCCTTTTCTCTTTTTCTCCTTTTTTCGACGAAGACAACAGCACCAACCAGCGAGGAAAGCAGCTTGCAACAGCATCGGTGAATGCAGCAACAACATTAACAACAACTCTGGTGGACAGCAGCTCCAGCCGGTGAGTTTCAGGCTCCACCGGCATGGACAACAGCCAGGCGAGTGGAGCAGCAAGCTCCACCGACGAAAAACAGCAGCCCCAGCTGACAGGAACAGCTGCGACCAGGCAGCAGTTTCGGCCAGCAACTCCGTAAGTAGCAGACAACTCCGACTAGCGTCGCCAGTCTCTTCCTCTCCAGCCCACAGGCGAGCTCCAATAGCAACAACTCCGGCCAAGGAACTCCAGTGAAGGCCGGGTTTTGATCAGAAGATGATGGATCTCAACAGATCAGTCCAGGTACATTCATTTTAAATTATTATCTCTCTTTTAGCAATTTTCTTCTTTTCATTTGCAGTTTGGCTTCAATTTTATGGAAGGCTCATGTATGCTTATGTGAAAATCGATATGCATCTTTCTTAAAGTATGCTAATTTGTTCATATTTTAGTTTAAACATGTTCTAGGCTGGAATTGATCGGAATGTCGTGTTAGAACTCCATTGTTCTATTCTAGGTGTTTTGCTGTGTTCGGGTCGATTAGTGGAGTCAACTTATCTTCATTGCTGACTTATCTTTAACTGCTTAATCGTTTGGTGTCCTTCATACATGTATCTACTTGCTACTAATCACCTTTTGACTAATTACTCTAAAATTAATTATATGTTTGACAAGTGCATTATCTATTATAATTTGTTTATTCATCTAATATGTATAATAGTGATCTTGCCGACTTTTACTACTTTTAGGTGTTGCTCAAGTGTAAGAATGTTTCTATGTTGACCATTTATTGTAAATGTTAGTTAATAAAGTACTAAAAAAATTTAATAAATCTCTATAATGCACCTTGTAGCATAACGTGTTTTTTTTAAATGTTTGTCTTTTACGTGTTTAGCTAACTGCCCTATTTAACAAATTATAACTTATGAAGTATATATATATAAAAATGGTGAAATAAAGAATTACTTTGCTCAATAGTTTGTAGAAATAACATAGATATCATGCTCATAGGATTCAACTCGTTAAGTCATGTTAATTATTATTTCTAAAGAATTTCAGCATGTTTTATTGACTTAAGTTGGTTAGTTTATTAATCAAATTCAATTAACTTTAAGTTGCTAATAAAAGTGTAGCATGTTAATCGGGTGGGCTAATTTCGTCAGCATGTTTAACCACCTAAATATCATGCATATTGGCTTCTAATTTCTTTTTTTAAAAAATATATTAAATAACCAAATATCTTCCAGCATGTTTAACAAATAAGATCTGTAATAAATTCAACAAAATGTTAAAATTAAAACTGAACTGCTTGTTGATTTTCTGCTATTAAATAACAATTGCTAACATATTCATTTTGTGCCACTTAAAATAAAATTAACCAATTATTCTCAGCATGTCATAACTAAATGAAATCAACTTATATGAATGTTTTCTGCTTATTTAAGAGAAACCGGCATAGTAAATCGTCTGAGCCTAAATCTGAAATTTTTCTATATTTGCATATTCTAATTTGTCTAGTTTAAATCTGCATGAAATAATTAATAATTTCTGCATCATCATTAACTTTTCTGCCTTTAAGTGATTAATTCCTGTACTTGTTGATTTGACTACCACTTAAAACAAAATTTCACACAATAGTCTAATTTGCTACCTCATAAATAAACTATTTTCTGCATAATCTGCTATTTTAAATTTGTTGTCCTAATTAATTCTCCTCGAATTTTTAGTTTCTGCATTATGAATAATTGTTTTGCCACTTTTAATAAACTAATAAATAATTCATACATGCTTTATTAATAAAATAAACAAATTTTGCATTGTGTCATAACTATCTGCCCTTTTATAAGTTAATTGTTATATTGTTGTATCGCTTGCTACCTGTTTATATGTATACACACTTGGCATGCGACCTTTTCATCTTACTTGTGTTTGGTAGCACGTTAATTGAAATCTAGAGGCCAATATGAGACTTATGTGCTAAATGCTCGTCCAATGTGTTTGACTTGGTGTCTAGGTGGGTTTATTAGGATTTTCTCTTTGTCTAAATCCACCATACTAGTAGTTCAATGCCTCTTGAACCTCAAGTGGGGATGCTAGATACCTTTTAGAGACGTTAAGCATGCGGTGGCCGGGTAGGGTTAGTTTAGGCCCTATGGATATGATGACATCAACTCGGTCTAAATGACAAACCTTGGTTTTTTGTCTGTCTCTATGAGAAGCTGATCGAAATAAAGAAAATCGAGTGCTGATCCGTAAAGTCCTTGAGAGTCTCCCTGTCCTTTTATCCCTTTATTTGTTTATAATTATAATTATTTGGGGTAGCTGAAATAAAACAAAATTCTTGTTTGCTTATTTTTTATGCAACTTCTGTCTCCTTGCTCCTCTCTTTATTAATTGTTTAAATGTTTATTTATTGTTTGTTATATCATATAGTCTCGAATGCTTAACCAATCAAATAAAATAACTAAAGTGCCTTTAATTGTTTAATATTATGTTATCACATAGTTTTGCATGCTTAATTAATTAAATAAATTAATCTTAATTGTTTAATATTAGTTATCACATAGTAATCATGTTTAATAAATAACCAAATAATGAAGTGACCTTAATTGCTATTTGTAATCCCCACGTAAATTGCATGAGATACGACCGGGACAACATTTGTGGACCTCGAGGGATGCCTAACACCTTTCCCTCGAGGTATTTTGAACCCTTACCCTAATCTCTGGTTCGTTGACCTTAGCTAGAGTTAGTTAGGTTAGATAGATGCCCTAACGCGCCTTAATTCGTTAGGTGGCGACTTCTCATTTTTTATAGCCCAAAAGAGTTGTTAGGTCGTGCACCAAACCCGTTTTGAGAAAAACGGGGTGCGACAAAATGACGATTCTGCTGGGGATATTAGGTTCTAACTCATTACGTGTTTCATTTGATTTATATGAGGTTTACTTTATCTGGTTATTTAATTACTTGTTTAGTTGATTACCATGTTTAGTTATCATTTGTTTTCTCTCCTTTATTGTTTACTTCCATGTTTCTCCATTTCCCTTTTTCCCTTATTTGGGTATTTCCATGTTTAATCACATATTTTTTTCCTTATTTGCCTGATTATTCACAATGTTTGTCTATTCATTTCCTTTTATTTACGCATGTATTTATTTACTTGCTTATTTACCGCTTTTCATAAACTGTTTATGTGTTACTGTTTTCCATTCGAGTGCTAATTGTTATCCGCTTTGATAAACTGGTATTCCGCTAATACTTCCCCGAATTGGAACCCTCTCCCTTTTTTATTTTGGAACCCTCTTCAAACACTCAATTATAGGTAGTCGGCATATGCGTGGACGGAACGGATAGTCTTACTACCGGGAAATCACGAGGCTTCTTGCATACAACCCCTTTCAAGTCCATGTCAAGTCAACTCTTAGAAAGTTTACTTAGGTCATACTGACTGCATAAGCCCTAGGTGGTTTAACCATTGGTGTCAATCCGCATGATTAGTAGCCACATTATCGTCGAAAGGGCCCCAACACCCTTTAGACAAATTGCATGATTATGTGTCAATGTGATCACATTAATTAAATTAAGCCAAACTTTGCCAAAATGGAGTTTAGAAGTTATTTATTGTTTTGTTTGCAGAGTCATGGATGCTTTCAACTCCCCAAACCCGCAAATGGTCGTAGAGTTAAACTACAAGCTAAAGAGCTGGTGGATTGATATTAAGAGAGACTGCGAAAAAGAGATCCGTCAACTGTTGGGCAGTCTTACCTATCTCATGTTTGTCATACCAAACCCTCACCTGATTAGGGCTATGCTGGAGTTCTGGGACCCTGTGAGGATGGTCTTCAAATTTGTGGATTTTTACTTGGCACCAACGATTGAAGAGATAAGTAGTTTCATTGACCTGGCATACAATAAGTGTGAAATAATGGTACCCTATAAGCCATCACCGAGGGAGTTTCTAAAAAGTCTGGGAATGAAGTCAAATCCAACCTTGCCTTCTCTAGACCTTGGGTGGATTCATTTCGACTTTCTGTATTCACGCTTTGGCCGAGATGATAGTTATTACTCTTTTATTAATGAGTTTGAATGTTCCGTCGAGGAATGGGAAACATATCGCCTAAATGCCTTTGCCATTTCCTTATTAGGATCCCTGGTTTTTCCTAAGATAAGGGGATGGATTGACACACGCTTGGGTTATATGGTTTGAGATTTAGCCCAAAGAGAGGGCGAACCTAGGAAAACTCTAGTACCCATGATATTGGTGGAAATAATGAGGAGTTTGTCAGCATGCATCGATGGTCGAATATTTTTCGAGGAATGCAACCTTTTGCTGCAATTATGGGCTATTGAACACTTCTACCTACGGTCTGACACGGTAGACACCTTTCTTGGTTATGGCAACAAGATTGATAATCATCCAAGAAGAATGATAGCTTTCACCACCCCTGCAAGATTCGTGGATTGACAGATATTTTTAACAGAGCTCGAGAGTCGCCACATCCAGTGGAAGCTCCATTGGTTGTCCACCCCTCATGCAATAGTAATAAGCGATGACCGATACTTCATTGAGCTTATTGGCTTAAAGGGCGTTCAACCATACACTCTCATTCGAGTACTACGCCAATTTAGGCGAACTTAGGTAATACCACTCTGGTCTAACATGGAACAGTTTAAGTATGAATTTGGATTAGATAAACTACAAGTCCACATCATACTTCGAAGATGGGAGCGAGTGTTAACCATTTCTATGGGTGCATGACAGGCCTTATGCACACTTGAGTATTACATATGGATTCTAAAAGAGGTCAAAGACAGAGAAGTGAGTGGGGAAGGATACTATGGGCTCACTGATGAAAGGGAAAACATATGGGCACGCAACGTGTTGAAGATCAAGAATGAAGTCACTCCCTATACAAGAAGTCAATTGGCGCCAAACTCTTGGAACCGATATCTTCAAGATTTTCAGAATTTAGGATGACATTCCCATTGTTACCCCCTTTTCCCTTAGTTTATTTCAGTTTTTGTTTTTCAAATATGATGTATTGTTTGAATTTTATAATAAATAAAGATCGTTTTTATTTCTCTAACTCCAAACTCCAATTGACAAATAAGGCTTGAATTAATTATTGTGCATTACTTATATGTCTTCTTAGGCCACCTCTGGCTCAACGAGTCTCCTTGCATTTAGGGCGTTTATCTTAAAGCAGTGTGCTTGATATCTCAATTAATGCAACGCTCTAACTTAGGTTTTCTTTTGTTTTTACTTTTATTTCTTTTACCCTTCCCCAACGATTGATCTGTACACCATGGTTTACCATATGCGATCGAAGGAAGTTCTTCCTTCTCTTCTAAATGAGAACCACAAAGGGAAGAGGAAAGCGACTAATGAGAAGGTTATTAGTAAGACTATTGAAAAGAAGCATCCTTCAGACTAGTTGGTCTTAAGCCTGAAAAAGAAAATAAGGGAATTAGAAGAAGAAGTGTCCGATATGCGCGGCTGGGCCAAGATGTTACTCTCTATCGATCCCACTCTGGAGACAAACATATATAAGTCGCCTTTCACAAGTCAAGACACTCTCCAAGATAATCCTTCACTCACTCACCCTATTTCTCATCCTCCACCAACTCACCCTACTTCTCAAAATCAACCAAGCTCCATTCAAATGCCTCCAAAGTCACCCACTTTCCAAATTATCCATATCCTCCTCAACATCATGATTATACTTCCAGACCTCCATATCCTACTCCGCATCTGTCGAGTCCTACCTTACAAGCTCATCAATATCAAACACCTCTACACCAGGTCCCTTGGTATTGTGTGTCGCTCATACCATATCAAACTCTTTCATATCAATTGCCTCCATACCAAAAGCCTACTTATCCTATTTACAATGTCAAAACCCTCACTCAAAAACATATTTGCAAAAATCTATTCAATGTTGAGAAAAGGCCCATCAAAATTTACATACCTTTGATAGAGCCTATAGATCAGTTCTATGAAAAGTTGAGGATTGTTGGTCACATCGCTCCTATCAGTGAAATAAAGATGAATATACGTGCAACGTGGATTGAACCCGCTAAGGTTTGCGCTTATCACTCAGGGATAAAAGGACATACCATAGAAGAATGTCGTGATCTGAAAGACAAGATTCAACAATTGATTGATACCAAGATCATATGCTTGGACAACTTCGCGCCAACGGAATCCTAACAATGAGCGTGCCGAAGCTCATCTGAAGCAGTTTCCAATAAGAGCCTTGAGCCATTTAAGTTTATGTTTTCTACATTCAGGTACCCATATTATCATATGGGCAATAAAATTGGTTAGAATCTGTCATTTTCAGTATTGGTTAAGAATGCTCTGTTTTATGTTCTATGTATTGGAACTATGTCAGACCTGATTCCCGTTTAAGAGGGGATATGTAGATGCTCCTATGGAGTTCGGTTTTATCATAATAAAATTTCCATTTTTCCTTTTGACTGTTAACTGGGGGCAGAATTTTTGAGAGGGTCTCAAAAATTCCATCAGAAGGACATTTTCTTGCAAGTGATGATACTGAAACAAAATTTTCTCCTGCAAAAGCATTTCTTCTCGCAAATCATTAATTAAGGCAGAATTTTTGAAAGAGTTTAAAAAATTCCTTCAAAAACATATTTTCTTGCAAATCAAGATTGGGACAATTTTGAGAGAATCTAAAAAATTCACAACAATCAAGCTACGATCTGCAACGAAGATCAGAATAGCAAAAGTTCTACACTGGGGCAGAAAATTTTGAGGGAACCTCAAAATTTTTGACAACACTTCAAAGGATATTCTACCAGACGTCAAATGAGCACTGTGCCAAATCAATGATACAGATCAACCTCCCCCTTAAACTAACTCTTTTCTTTGAATACAGGAAAAAACAGGTACAGATACAAAAGACAGCTTCAACATCGTGTGACCATTATTAAGCTCGACAAATAGCCAAAAAACGGCGCCCTATCCTTCTGACAAGATAAAAAGACCAAGATATTTTGAGCCCGACAATCGCCGATCAATGGTACTCTACCCATCCAATCAGACAAAAGGATCAAACTACTCCATATCAAGCCTGACAAATCAACTTTTCAATTGCACCTATTCCTTATAATAGGACAAAGGGTCAAAGCTACAATATTCTGAATTCGTCAACAAATGACACTCAATCCATCTAAAAGGCGAAGGTTTATGCCCTCAAACAATTTAGCGCATGAGCCCGAAAACTATATTATGCCCGGAGATTACATTTGTGCCCGATAACTACATGTGCTTGAAGACGGCATTGAGCCCGAATTACATGTGCTCGAGAATTACATCATTGCATGTGCCCGAGATTGCATTGTGCTCGAGATTGCATTGTGCTCGATATTGCATATGCCTGAGAATTACATCATTGCATGTGCCCGAGATTGCATTGAGCCCGAATTACATGTGCCCGAGAACTACATCATTTGAATGTGCCTGAGATTGCATTGCGTCCGAGATTGCATTGAGCCTGAGATTGCATTGTGCCCGATATTACATGTGCCCGAGAATTGCATGAGCCCGAAGATTGCATTGTGCCCGAGAATTGCATGAGCCTGAAGATTGCATTGTGCTCGAGAATTGCATATGCCCGAATAAACTCTAATCAAGTTATAAGTATCAACAGATGCCCGAATTACAGATACGCTTTCTTTACTCATTACTTATGTTCCGAAGGCGTCATGGTCTAAAGACATCTTTCATGGCCCGCAGGACATCATATCATGGCATAAGGATTTACTTTTTGCTTATTATAATCCAAATGTGTCATAGTCTAAAGGCATCATTTTTTCATAGCCCGCAGACAACATTTTCATGACCTGAGGATATAATTTTTGCGTATCATGGCCCTAGACATCATAGCCTAAGACATCATTTTCATAGTCTTATGGCAAAAATCATTGTCGATATGGGAAATTGCATCATGTTTACCTTTATCGTTTGCTTGATATATTTGCTCTAATAATATTACAACCTACAGATTTGCAGAAATTGACATTTTACAGGCGAGATCAATCTTCCTCTCGGCTACGATTATCGTGCTTACAACCATCGCAACAAAGACCATATCAATTTCTTTGTTACTCATATCACCGTTTTTCATTTAACCCTTGGCTACTCATATTATTGCTTCTTATCGAATTCTGCATTCTTACATTGAAAATCTCTATGTCATGTCTTTCTCGCTACTCTAATCATATCCATTCAAGTCAATATTGTTCCGTTCGAATACCGTAGCACTCTTTCAATCTTTAGGAGTTTCGTTTGCTCCTGAATCTAGAACTACACATGACCTGATTCTCGTATAACTAGAGATATGTAGACGGCTTAATACCAAAGTCTCGGTCGTACCCTTTTTCAACTCAATATCATTTCAATTGATCCCACTGATATCTCTCGTCAATCGTACAAAATCGACTACTAAGTCAACGTTGGTTGCCCGACAGTTCATCCTTCATTCCCAAGGAACCAAGGGGCAGCTGTTGACACCTAATTTTGACCGACCTATAACCCCTTTTAATTGCTATTCGATTAAATACGTATTTTTAAAACATATTTCAAGTTTAAAATTTTAATCGATTTTGTCTAAAAACTTATATATTTAGTATGCATACTTTATAAAAAATTTTGTAAATGCTATTAAAATATTTTAAAATTATTAGTAAAACTCGAAGTATTTCAAATGTTTTAAAAATTTAAGTAATTTTAATTATAATTTTGTAGTATTTAAATTGGATAGCATTTCTTTTAAGTTTCCTAAAAATCATTTAACTTTTAGCCTATTCTATTCTAATTCATTTCAATTTTAACAACTTCAATTAAAATTTTCATTTCAATTATAGCCTTTGTTGATTTCAATTTTAGCCTATTCTTATTCCAATTTCAGATTTCAAGTGAGTTAATCTCATCCGTCCATCCTTTCATTAAATTCAAGATCAAATCTTAGCCCTATATCTTAATAGAATCAAGAGCCAGTATTGAGTATCTCATATATTTCCTATTTTAATCAATTTTCCCCCAAAACCTTAAGGTTATTCATCTCTTCCTCTCCTCTCAATCAGCCCCCTCACCATCTCCCTCTTCTCTGGTTTTCTCCGCCAGCAGCAGCAGTCGTGCTGCTGCTCTTCCCCTTTTCTCTTTTTCTCCTTTTTTCGACGAAGACAACAGCACCAACCAGCGAGGAAAGCAGCTTGCAACAGCATCGGTGAATGCAACAACAACATTAACAACAACTCTGGTGGACAGCAGCTCCAGCCGGTGAGTTTCAGGCTCCACCGGCATGGACAACAGCCAGGCGAGTGGAGCAGCAAGCTCCACCGACGAAAAACAGCAGCCCCAGCTGACAGGAACAGCTGCGACCAGGCAGCAGTTTCGGCCAGCAACTCCGTCAGCAGTAGACAGCTCCGACTAGCGTCACCAGTCTCTTTCTCTCCAGTCCACAAACAAGCTCCAACAATAGCAGCTCCGGCCAGGGAACTCCAGTGAAGGCAGGGTTTTGATCAAAAGATAACGAATCTCAACAGATCCGTCCGGGTACATTCATTTTAAAATGTTATCTCTCTTTTAGCATTTTTCTTCTTTTCATTTGCAATTTGGCTTCAATTTTATGGAAGTCTCGTGTATGCTTATGTGAAAGTCGATATGCATCTTTCTTAAAGTATGCTAATTTGTTCATATTTTAGTTTAAACATGTTCTAGGCTAGAATTAATCAGAATGCCGTGTTAGAACTTCATTGTTCTTCTGAAATTTACTCATGTTTGTAAATATGGTTAGATGTTAATATGGTTTGAGTTTTATTATTGATGAAGTTTTTGACTCCTGCTAATATGATATATGATTTGCCACTTGCCTAAAATATGTATTGACCTTCATCAAAGAGTTTCTTGTGACCGATCTTTGGTTAAATTGATATAAACTTCATGTGATATTTGATTTGATGCCCTAATTGATGGTGTAATATTTATTTAACTTTGATGCGCTAATATGGCAATTTTAATTGGTAATTGATTATGTTAACCTTTGACTTGGCTATTGATTGAGTTATTTTGAATAAGGTTTTTTATGTATTGAGATAATGACTCCCCAATTGATTCTTGTACCTTTTTTACTTGTCTTTATTTAAGTAAATATGTTGCATGAATATCTCTTTACTTGATTTACTTATCCGATTTTCTCCTTAAGTGATTTAATTAGTGTTGAAAGAAGCCTGTAATTTGCTTACTTGATTTTTTTGCATAATATTTTGACTATTCTTGATGCTAAAATTAATCTGGGTAGGTTGGTGTCTTTTGGTAAGGTATATTTAATTATTATTTTATTTGCTATTGTTAATTGACTGTAGTTGCCTTAATTAGAATAAATTTTTCCTACTTGTTATATTTTTAGTAAAGTTATATTTGATTGAGCTAAAAAGTAATTTTGCTGATTTGACTCTCCCTTTTGAATAAGGAAATATTATTTATGGGACCTAAAATTATTCCTGTCCCTTATTATTGCGCCCTCTCACTTAGTATATAAACGAGGCATCCTTTCATTAATTTGGACCCAGACATCTTGGCTCATATACTAGAATACTTTGAAAGAAAAATATTACTCTCTGCTTGGAAGGAATTTTCGGTAAAACTCTTAAGAGGTGTTTTGCTGTGTTTGGGTTGATTAGTGGAGTCAACTTGTCTTCATTACTGACTTATCTTTAACTGCTTAATCGGTTGGTGTCCTTCATACATGTATCTAATTTTTGTTTTGCATCAGTTTTTAGTTACCTTTATGCATAAGTCAAAAGATGGATATTAATAAAAGGAAGCATCGAGGTTAGTTCTCTTCTCCCTTTCTATATGTATGATTGTATTCGTGTAGTGTATTGCATGAATTAATGTGTATGTCCTACGTTGCTTGGGTTCATTAATTATATAATATTATGTGTCCTTTGCATTATACTTGGATTGTATTGCTTTCTTTTGCTTAGCAGGGATTTGAACTTTGAGTTGAAGAGTTGAAGCGTTGCCATGGGGGGAAGCGATAAGACATAATTGATTTTGTTTAACTTATGTACTATTTAATCTCTATTATTGTTTTGTAATAATTTGTAAACTCTAACTCTATATATATGTAATAATTTGGGGGATCGTCTAAGGGGGGATGGGGATTTACGTGCTACGTGTTTACTTTATCGCAATTTGGTTGCGTTAGAATCATTCACTTAGGTTGTGTGATGGTTTGAATATTCGCATTCTAATCCTTAAAAAAAAAAAAAACTACTTGCTACTAATTACCTTTTGGCTAATTACTCTAAAATTAATTATATGTTTGACTAGTGCATTGTCCATTATAATTTGTTTATTCATCTAATATGTATAATAGTGATCTTGCCGACTTTTACTACTTTTAGGTGTTGCTCAAATGTAAGAATGTTTCTATGTTGACCATTTACTGTAAATGTTAGTTAATTAAGTACTAAAAAAATTAATAAATCTCTATAATGCACCTTGTAGCATAACGTGTTTTTTTTAAATGTTTGTCTTTTACGTGTTTAGCTAGCTGCCCTATTTAACAAATTATAACTTATGAAGTATATATATAAAAATGGTGAAATAAAGAATTACTTTGCTCAATAGTTTGTAGAAATAACATAGATATCATGCTCATAGGATTCAACTCGTTAAGTCATGTTAATTATTATTTCTAAAGAATTTCAGCATGTTTTAGTGACTTAAGTTGGTTAGTTTATTAATCAAGTTCAATTAACTTTAAGTTGCTAATAAAAGTGTAGCATGTTAATCGGCTGGGCTAATTTCGTCAGCATGTTTAACCACCTAGATATCATGCCTACAGGCTTCTAATTTCTTTTTTTAAAAACATGTTAAATAACCAAATATCTTCCAGCATGTTTAACAAATAAGATCTGTAATAAATTCAACAAAATGTTAAAATTAAAACTGAACTGCCTGCTAATTTTCTGCTATTAAATAACAATTGCTAACATATTCATTTTGTGCCACTTAAAATAAAATTAACCAACTATTCCCAGCATGTCATAACTAAATGAAATCAACTTATATGAATGTTTTCAGCATATGAAAGAGAAACCAGCATAGTAAATCGTCTGAGCCTAAATCTGAAATAAGATATGTCTGATATAATTGTTTTCTGCATTTGACCATTGTCCTGCCACTTTTAAAATAACAACAACAACAACAACGACAACAACAACAACAACAACAACAACAACAACAACAACAACAACAACAACAATAATAATAATAATAATAATAATAATAATAATAATAATAATAATAATAACAATTATAATCTTTTGCATATTCTAAACTGTCCAGTTTAAATCTGCATGAAATAATTAATAATTTCTGCATCGTAATTAACTTTTCTGCCTTTAAGTGATTAATTCCTGTACTTGTTGATTTGACTGCCACTTAAAAAAAAAAATTCACACAATAGTCTAATTTGCTACAGCATAAATAAGCTATTTTCTGCATAATCTGCTATTTTAAATTTGCTGTCCTAATTAATTCTCCTCAAATATTTAGTTTCTGCATTATGAATAATTGTTTTGCCACTTTTAATAAACTAATAAATAATTCATACATGCTTTATTAATAAAATAAACAAATTTTGCATTGTGTCATAACTATCTGCCCTTTTATAAGTTAATTGTTATATTGTTATATCGCTTGCTACCTGTTTATATGTATACACACTTGGCATGCGACCTTTTCATCTTACTTGTGTTTGGTAGCACGTTAATTGAAATCTAGAGGCCAATATGAGACTTATGTGCTAAATGCTCGTCCAATGTGTTTGACTTGGTATCTAGGTGGGCCTATTAGGATTTTCTCTTTGTCTAAATCCACCCTAATAGTAGTTCAATGCCTCTTGAACCTCAAGCGGGGACGCTAAACACCTTTTAGAGACGTTAAACATGCAGTGGCAGGGTAGGGGTAGTTTAGGCCCTATGGATATGATGACATCAACTCGGTCTAAATGACAAACCTTGGTTTTTTCACTACAAGAAAAACGGTCTATAAGGAAGGGAAATCTAGTCCCTAGAAGTCTAAATCTAGTCCCAGAAGATCAATTACGAAGGGAAATAGCTAGTCGCCACCCGTCCTTGTTGGCTCCGACGCAAAATATCAATAGCGACAGGTTCAATATACTGGTCGTAAACTCCATTTAGAGACCAGTAAAAAGAATGGTCGCAATATACAGTTAGGGACCACATATCTGGTCTTAATAGATCGATTTATATCATGGGAAAAAATTGAATTTTCAGTCGCTAAATCTTTTCGACAAACAATCAACTCGTCCTAGATTATCTTTAAGGACCAATTTTTAACTAGTCCTAAATTATCTTTAAGGACTAAAAACTTTCTAGTCCTAGGATATCTTTTAGGGACAAGTAACATTTATGGTTTGTAATTGTAAACAACCAAGCTTTATGTCACAAAAAAATGTTTTTCATAAAAAAAATCAAAATCACTACTGAAAATTTTGATACAAAATGATAATATATATATATATATATATATATATATATAGAGTGTTATTAATTACAACAAAATGGTTAACATCCCATAATTGATGTTAGTTTCAATATTTGCAACACCTTAAAAAAAATTAGGAAATATATCTTAAGCTAGACTATGATATATATCAAGTTCCTGTGCATCTTCTAAACTTGCATCTTGACTTGTAAAACTTTATTCTTCAAAATCTGCAAGTACAAAATTTTGAAAAGAGGGTAAAACAACTAATGGTATAATACAAAAAACAACAACATACATTGTTAATGGAATATTTGTAAAGGATTATGAACAACATTAGTGCTTTACCCCATTTCAAATTCCATCCAAATTCTGGAAAAAAACTAGGTTCGCACTTGGTATTCTCCCTATCAAGTACTTGGGACTGCCACTTACCTCAAAGAAGTGAACAAATATGGATTGCCAACAACTAGTGGATAAAATTATAACAAGAATACAAGCTACTTCTGCTAAGCATTTGTTATAAACATGAAGATTCCAAATAGTTATGGCAGTGCTTTTTTTCATTCATAATTATTGATGAGCAGTTTTTATCTTACCTGAAAGCGTTTTAAAGGAGATTGATAGGAAGTGTAGGGAGTTCTTATGGAATGCTACTGTGGAGGAGGCTAGAAAGGGATTTATCACATGGCTGGCATGTCAAAGGAGGCTACTCACTCGTGAGGGATTGCTAAAAATAAGCATTTTAGTGGAGGATCGGAATTGTTGTTTGTGTGATAAGAGGGTACTGGAGAAACAACAACACTTGTTTATGGATTGCAGGTGGATTAATGGTATGAAAATCATGATGTGTACACGGCTAGGTGTTCAATTACCATGCAGAGGAGTTAACAAAACAATTAAATGGATCAAAAGGAGAAGATGGAAGCAGTTTCAAAATGAAGTTATCGCAGCAGCCTGGGGTGCATTGGTCTACTACACCTGGATAGTTAGGCATAAGAGAGTTTTTAATCACCAGAATGTAAATGTTTAATTTGTTACTGCACAACTACAAAAGGAACGGAGAGAAAGAATAGATATGTTTCAGGGGTCAAGAAAAGCACATAAATGTCATAGTTTGATACAACTAATTTGTAACTAGTTTTTCTGGAGATCTAGTGGTTTTAAGACACCCTTCCTAGAAGTTGGTTGAGGAACTCTAGATGCTCATTATGCTGTACTCTTTTGCTTGTTATGGTAATATTTCACATGTGTTACCAAATAACAACAACATATATACCTAGTTGGACATATTACAGAAAACACCCAACATCCACTTCAAAACATTATTTTCTTTTGAAGGATACAGAACAATGCAAAAATCATATAATGACAGTGTATAAAACATCCTCTACCAATCACAAACTGAGCATCCAAATCACAACTCCCATGGTGCAAACTATGGCATATTAACATGGAAATACTCATGATTCTAGACTAAAAATACAACAAACTAGTAACTGTTGATTTATAGTCACTATAGGAAGAAAAAATCTGCAGCAAACTTTTAGTAGACAACCTACTAGGAGATAACAACTCTTATGCATGCCTCATTAAGATTAAGTTCATTTCGGACATTAACAAGCGCAACATATACCAACAGAAAACTAAACAGCTTACCTCAAAAGCAATTTAATTTCCTTTAAGTAATGTCCAAAACATCAACAAAGCTGTGAGAATACAAGAACACTTAATTAGACAAGTGTTGGATGCATATACTACGAAGAACTGAAGCTTGTAACAATGATTGTTGCCTTACAATTTATTTTTTATTCTTCAGAAAATGCAATCACTATTAACAATAAATATGTGCATTATCAAGTGAAACCTTTTAACATAGGATTAAAAAAATTCAAGAAGTCATCTACTGTATGGCAATATGTTGAGTCGATTAGAACTTTGGATAGGATGATAGGTTATCCATATAGTAGTACTTATAAACAAATAAGCATCCAACATTAAAAGACTTCAAAACCAATAATAAGAAACTCAATACTTGAGAATTGTGTACCATTTAACTAATAATACAATAGTGATAATATTCACAAAAGCCAGCACAGACAAACATACAGAATTAGAGCTTAAAAAAGACTTCTAACGTTTTTTGCCTTTTTTTTTCTTCCGATTCAGCACTAATAAAAACTAGTCATACTTAATACACACATACATAGTAGATCTCAAAGAAATACCTGCACAGAAGCAATTCATTTATGCATACGAGCTGCAATGCATCATTGGTATAACATGATGAAGACCTTAGCCATGAGGTCATTGAAACTCAAATCAATGTTTTGGACAGCAACAGTTTTTAATAGGACAACAACTTCAATTGCTACCTAAAAGGGCCATAACAAGAACACTGACTGCATGTACCTGAACCAGAATACTAACTATACATTTCTAAAGTGAGATGCTGACTATACCTTCCTACATCCATGTTATTACCACTCAGTATAACACACAAGCACTATGATATTTAAACTAATTTGCATTGATCTCGACTAATTCTTTGCACGCCGACTAAATAGGCTTCATCGAGCCAATTATCAATAAGTTGCATCCATTTTTTACTAGGAGCTATAACCTTAAAAGGTACATAAAAATGAAGAGTTAATTACAATTGATGGACAGCATACATTCTACTCTTTTTTCCAACTTATTAAAGGTAAGTATTACCATGATCAAGAAGGCCAATAAAAAAGACTTATCTTTGGAAATATATCTTTTTAATCATGGACAAGGCAGAAATCAGAATGCTCTTAACAAATGTGATTATAAAGAAGCTTTTGCATATCAAGTTCCTGTCAATGGAAGGAAATATAATGTTATTGTTTACTCTGAAAAGCTAAAGCGTGTGTTAAATTGGAGGAAAGTTAATAGGATTAAGCCTCCAATAGGTGTTGTTAAGGCATACACAAATGGCAGCTTCAATACTAATAAATGAAAAGGATGGCATTAGAGATATTATAAAAAGTGTGAATGGGGATTTCATTATGACTTTCTCAATTTCGACTTGATGCACTAGCAATAATGAACTTCTGCATGGAATCAGATTAGGGGAAAAAGAACCAAGACCCTCATCAATTCCCATACTTGGCACAAACTTATTCCTTTCAAGTGTTCTTTTCATCTTTGGAGAATTTAAGAGGAAAACTTCCTACTAATGAGAAGCTCATCAGCTTTGTCAAGAAACCTTTAAACTGTTACTGCTGCTATAAACCTGGCAGGGACACTATAGAGCATATTTTCTTAACTGACAGGGACACAATTCATGGGCTCTTAGTTCTTCAAACAAGCAATCAGTCTCGGGGTAATCAGAACCACTGGAATGGTTGTTATTAAGGTATACAACACGATATGACGTCTATGGTTATGCCCAGGCAATTTATTGGGTGCTAAGAAAATAATAAGTGCAGAAGAGAAAAAGCTTCTGAGGAAAAGTACCAAGCTGAGAAAGAAGTATACTTGAAAATCACTGGAATGGAGAAATGCAAACATGAAGCGATAAGACTCTTGGATGACGAGCAGAAACAAAAGACAGCTATGGAGTTACTTGAACAATACATTCAATTTCAACAAGGATCAATAGTGAATGAAAACAAGAAGAAAAAGAAAGAAAAGGACCCCTTGAAACCAAAACAACCTTTATCAGCATTTTTCATGTTTACAAACGTCCGTCGAGCTGCTCTTCTCTCTGAGAACAACAACAATGTGAAGGAGGCGACGAAGATTACTGGTGAAGAGTGGAAGAGCATGATAGAGCAACAAAATGCACCATATGAAGAGATGACAATGATGAAAAAAGGGAAATATTTGCAAGAAATGAGAGTTTATAAGAAGAAGAAGAAGAAAGACAAAGAAGCTGCTGATCACATGAAGGAAGGGGAGCAATCGATGAAACTCAAGAATCAAGAAGCACTTCAATTGCTCAAAAAGAAAGAAAAGAGAAAATTTGATCAAGAAAACGAAAGAAAATCGCCAAAAGAAGAAACAAAAAGAAGACAATGTGGATCCTAACAAACCAAAGAAGTCTGCTTCATCATTCTTCCGTTTCAGTAGAGAAGAAAAAAAACTAGTCGAAAAGCATTCTAGAATTAACGATTCTACCATTAATGTTCTCATGTCACTAAAATGGAAGGAATTGAGTGAAGAAGAAAACCAAGTCTGGAATAACACAACAGTTGAAGCAATGGAATCCTACAAAAATGAAATGGAAGAATACAACAAAACTGCAGCTGAAAAGCAGAACAACAACAATTAGAAGCAATAAAAAATAGGTGCTTCTTAGAACAAGTTCAACTGGTTATGTTGAACAAACAAAATGCCTGCTAGTTAGAGTTGAAACTTGAAATAGTCATTTGATGTCCATTTCATTTTTTCCTGTTGTTAGTTTATTTCATTTGACTTCTAATGGATGACTTTGGATTTAGTCATATTGGCTGAGTTAATTGTTCAAAAAAATTATTACTTTTAACCAAGATGATGAGTCATCTAATTACAAGTCATATTGTATATGTCTGCATTTCTCGTGTAAATGGCTCGCAAAATCTCTACACCAATATTTTTTGTACTGACTGTACATATGGAATCATTAACCTATTTAATGTTAAAAAAGAGGATGAAGGAGCAACTTGAATACACAAGAAAAAAACACCACCAATATAACTTATGGATTTAACACAATAACTTGATTGGAAGATGAACCCACCTGAAATTTTGTCTCAAAAAAGCTGTGATGGAATCTGTTTCGAGCAGAGCAGCAACAAATCGATGAAGAAGAAGAAACCCACTGCGATGGAATTTGTTACGAGCAAAGCAACAACAAATCGATGAAGAAGAAGAAACCTTTGTCGATTTAATGGAAGAGTGACATTGAGATTAGGGCATACATTAACAACACATCAAAGAAGACACCTCTATCGATCTAAGGGTAGAGCATTGTTTAGATTAGGGCAGAGAATCGTTGAGATTAGGTAGAGCACATTGAGTTTAAATGGTGAGTTAAAGAATTTCAGTGGAGAGGTTTTTTTTTTTGTGGTGAGCTGAAGAGATTATAAGAGATTAAGTCTTGTTCCTTTTACTTTTAGTACTATTTTTTCCGTGCACTACATTTTTTATTAATTTTTTTTTTCATCTGGTGGAAAAATCTCCCGCTCACGCCTCAATGCCTCTAATTACATTTTGGGACTAGTTAGTATGTTTTTTAGGGACCGAATTTAATACCTTCCCTATAAAATATATCAATAATGACCGAAATATAATCTCGTCCCAATAGATATACTTTTAGAGACAAGAATATAGACTCGTCCTTAAATGTTGGTCTTAATTAAGGCATTTTCTTGTAGTGTTTGTCTGTCCCTATGAGAAGCTGACCGAAATAAAGAAAGTCGAATGCTATTCCGTAAAGTCCTTCAGAGTCTCCCTATCCTTTTATCCCTTTATGTGTTTATAATTATAATTATTTGGGGTAGCTGAAATAAAACAAAATTCTTGTTTGCTAATTTTTGGTGCAACTTCTGTCTCCTACTCCTCTCTTTATTAATTATTTAAATATTTATTTATTTTTTGTTATATCATATAGTCCGTGTCAAGCCAACTCTTAGAAAGTTTACTTAGGTCATACAGGCTGCATAAGCCCTAGGTGGTTTGACCCTTGGTGTTAATCCGCATGATTAGTAGCCACCTTATCGTCGAAAGGGCCCTAACACCCTTTAGACAAATTGCATAATTATGTGTCAATGTTATCACGTTAATTAAATTAAGCCAAACTTTGCCAAAATGGAGTTTAGAAGTTGTTTATTGTTTTGTTTGTAGAGTCATGGATGCTTTCAACTCCCCAAACCAGCAAATGGTCATAGAGGTAAACTACAAGCTAAGGAGCTGGTGGATTGATATTAAGAGAGACCGTGAAAAAGAGATCTGTCAGCTGTTGGGCGGTCTTACCTACCTCATGTTTGTCATACCAAACCCTCACCTGATTAGGGCTTTGCTGGAGTTCTGGGACCCTGTGAGGATAGTCTTCAAATTTGTGGATTTTTACTTGGCACCAACGATTGAAGAGATATGTGGTTTCATTGACCTGTCATACCACGAGTGTGAAATGATGGTACCCTATAAGCCATCACCGAGGGAGTTTCTAAAAGGTCTGGGAATGAAGTCAAATCCAGCATTGCCTTCTCTAGATCTTGGGTGGATTCATTTGGACTTTCTGTATTCACGCTTTGGCCGAGATGATAGTTATTACTCTTTTATTGATGAGTTTAAATTCTCCGTCGAGGAATGGGAAACATATCGCCTAAATGCCTTTGTCATTGCCCTATTAGGATCCCTGGTTTTTCCTAAGATAAGGGGAAGGATTGACACACGCTTGAGTTATGTGGTTCGAGATTTAGCCTAATGAGAGGGTGAACCTAGGAAAACCCTAGTACCCATGATCTTGGCTGAAATAATGAGGAGTCTGTCAGCATGCATTGATGGTCGAATGTTTTTTGAGGGATGCAACCTTTTGCTGCAATTATGGGCTATTGAACACTTCTACCTACGGTCTGACGCGGTAGATACCTTTCTTGGTTATGGCAACAAGATTGATAATCATCCAAGAAGAATGATAGCTTTCACCACCCCTACAGGATTCGTGGACTGGCAGATATTTTTGACAGAGCTCGAGAGTCGCCACATCCAGTGAAAGCTCCATTCGTTGTCCACCTCTCATGCAATAGTAAGAGGCGATGACCGATACTTCATTGAGCTTATTGGCTTAAAGGGCGTTCAACCATACACTTCTCTTCGAGTACTCCGCCAATTTGGGCGAACTCAGGTAATACCACTCTGGTTCGACATGGAGCAATCTAAGTATGAATTTGAATTAGATAAACCACAATTCCACTTCATACTTCGAAGATGGGAGCGAGTGTTAACCATTCATATGGGTGCACGACAGGCCTTATGCACTCGTGAGTATTACATATGGATCCTAAAAGAGGTCAAAGACAGAGAAGTGAGTGGGGAAGCATACTATGGGCTCACTGATGAAAGGGAAAACATATGGGCACGCAACATGTTGAAGATCAAGAATGAAGTCACTCCCTATACAAGAAGTCAATTGGCGCTAAGCTCTTGGAACCGATATCTTCAAGATTTTCAGAATTTATGATGACATTCCTATTGTTACCCCCTTTTCCCTTAGTTTATTTCAGTTTTTGTTTTTCAACTATGATGTATTGTTCGAATTTTATAATAAATAAAGATCGCTTTTATCTCTCTAACTCTAAACTCCAATTGGAAAATAAGACTTGAATTAATTATTGTGCATTACTTATATGTCGTCTTAGGCCTATCTCTGGCTCAACGAGGCTCCTTGCATTTAGGGCGTTTATCTTAAAGCAGTGTGCTTGATATCTCAATTAATGCAACGCTATAACTTGGGTTTTCTTTTGTTTTTACTTTTATTTGTTTTACCCTTCCCCAACGGTTGATCTGTACACCATGGTTTACCATACGCGCGCCAAAACTCTATTAAAAACTACTTATTGCCAATCTCCGACTGCGGCGCCAAAATTTGACGAGCGCAAAACACAATATAATTAAGTGCTTGCTAGTCAAAGATAGTATAGTATAAAGATCGTCTAACAGAGATTGGTTCTAGTAGAAATTCAATATAATTTCTTTCAGCATTATTCAGAAAATCAAATCTTAAAAATTGTGTGGTAAAATCACCATGTTAAAAAATGTAAATTATTAGCACTGATTATCTAACAAACAGTGAAACGGATATCAAAAATTGATTATTAATTAAGGAACTTAGGGATGCAAACAATGTGATGGCAAGGTTGCAAAACTTTAGGATATGCTATAGTTCAAGGTTCACAAATAAATATTGTTTCTTACGAATAAATACGTTGATTACTATTTCAATCAATAAGTAAAATACTTCTTTCGAATGAATTTGACTTCCAATAAATTCGTAATGTAAACAAAGTGAACATGTGCACAGAAGCACCGAAAAGGCAAGGTCTAGGAAAGCTTCTAGCTAATATGTTCTAACTCCAATCCTTAACAACAAATTCTCAAGCTCTTTCTATTACTTCACGAAGTTATCAATCAAGAATTGGACCATAAGATGAAAAGATAATAATCCAAACACCTTTCTTTAGATTAAAATGCAAAGCATGACTAACTTTTCAATACCAATATGAATTAGGAATTCATGGTTCTATACGTTCGAACAAAAGCAAAATTCAATATTAGCAACCCTACATCATATTGTCTTTGCCTTGATTAGAATTTACTCCGTAGAAATAAACAAGTTTACAAAAATATAGAGAAAACTAGAAGACTTTACAAACAACTTTTAATCCCAACTTTCGTTTTGGATTAGAGTGGTGTACCCTTCTTCGTTCTTCCTTCTTCTTTCTTGCTCCTTGTCATTTTTTCACTTTTTCCAAGATGCCCTAATCTTTGGGATCAATTTTCCTTATAAAGCACAGAGTCTTCCTCCTTAAAATTTCAAAAATATCGTTATTTAACATTATTTCGTCAAGTTCCCGCGCGATCGCACAACGGAAATCACTTTGAGCAGCCGACTGCGCAAGGCTGTCAACTGCCAACTCCCATTCTTTCTTGCCCATACGATTGAAACTTGATGATGTGCAATTGCATGGGTCTTTTCATTCCCATAAAGTGTAATTTTCTATATTTTTTGATTCGTTCAGCTCTAATTTTGGGCCTAACTTCACCTTACACATTTAGCAAATAAATTAGCAATAGCTGCACAATATAAGGCCTAAATAGCTAAAAAAATCCTTTCAAATAGACCCAACAACTCAAGACTATTACTCTCATCATAGAGTTCAAGAATGTGAAACCGCATGATCAAGTTGCGAATATCTTTACAAAGCCTCTCAAATTTGAAGATTTTCAGAGATTGAGATCAAGCCTTGGAGTAAAGAAGAAAAATCAAAATTAAGGGAGAGATTTGTGGGAACAAAGCTTGACAACAACTAATTTGACAGTCACACTTGTGGAAATTACTAGTCACAAATGTGAAAAATTGACAACCACATTAGTGGAAGTTGGTAGCCAAGTTTTGATGGAGTTTGACAACCAAACTTTGTGAAAATTCGTTGTCACATTTGTTTCACTAATGTTGTAATCAAGAGGTTCAAAACTCTATAAATGTAGTAGTAATTGAACATTAGAAGACACGCCAAAAATAGAAAAAGCAATAGAGAGTAGAGAGAGTAATCCACAAACTATTTCTTAGTTTGTGAGAAAATAGTGTGAAAGTAATATTATTATGAGTGGTAAGAAATAAAAGAATTTTTCTTATTAAAGAATAGTAGTCTTTTGACACTATCAAGTTTTCATCAATATAATTGTATTACTTACTCGGGTATCATATTTAACACATCTTAATATTTGATGTCGACGTTACTTTATTGCTATTACTATTTAGCGTGGACATTATCCTGAATATGATTATCATTTTTTTCAAAAATTTTAATAGAAGTTCATAAGACTAAATTTTTATTAAGCTTCAGTAAATTATTATGTGAGAAAAATAAATTTAAAAAATGGAGTATATGTATATTACTTTCGAAATAATTTGGCTTTCAGGGATATTGGATTATTACATACATTATTATATACCATTAATTACCCAAAAAGACCATTCGGTCATCGTAATTGCAAAAAAAAAAAAAAAATTCAAAATGTCAATATTTTGACATTTAATGTAACACCCCGTATTCGAAACAGACAAAAATGCAGATTTTGAGAAGTTGCAGGTGCAACTTACGATCACCATCCACAGACCATAGGTCAGACCACGGCCTGTGCTGGTGGTCCGTGGTTCACCACTGCAACCCCCCAAACCAGCTCAAAAAATTGGCTAAGTCCCGACTCATGGACAGACCCATGGTCCGTAGTCTGTGTCCGTGGATCGAGATTTCCCTTTCCAGCTTCTGACACAAACTACGGTCGACCAGCACGGACCGTCAATCAATCCACGGTCCGTAGGTCTGATCGTAGATGAGGATTAACAGTTAGTTAGCTGAAAATTATGATGGGTCAACTTCAGATGGTCATAACTCTTAGCCCAAAATGAATTATGTGTCCCATGACCTATGGTTAGATAGATAATTGACTTATCTTTCCAATTCCACTGAGTTTGCTAAATTTTGACATTTGAGTAAAAAGTTATGCCTGTTTTAGTGAAGCCCTGTCGGGCAGACTCGACCGACGGACCCAGTCGACGGAGCGTCGATTGATTGACGGACCGTCAGTCCATTCCGTCAGTCACTCCGACAACAGTTAATTCAGGGGTCCTTTGGTTTTTTCCTATTTCATTTAACCCCTAAGATACGTCGTTTAGACCCTAAATCATGAGGTTTTAATCAGTTTAAGCCTAAAAACATAATTAGAACTTACCTTAGTCAAAATAATTAATCAAAACTTAGAAAAGTTAGAATCAAGAAGGAGAAAATGGTCAAGAACCCTAGTTCAAGAACGCAGCGAGGTTTCTTCAGTTCCAACCCCGAAATCGAAAGATTTCTCTGTGGAATTCGTCACCAAGTATGTGGGATTTCACTAGTGGGTTCCTTTCGCCCATTAGATCCCTAGAATTCAGTCAGATTCTTGATTCCATGATTATGAACAGACCTAGGGTTTCTAGAAGTATAGCAGATCATCATGAATTAGTTATTTAAATGTTCCAAATCAGATTATCATGTTATTGCTCAGTTTATCGCATGAATTTCAGAACCCTAGCTATGTATTTCTTTAGTTCTTGAATTACACATGCTAGGTCAGATATT